>OU015501.1:62726192-62948692 GCA_907164885.2 Dolomedes plantarius
GGTAGTTAAATCAACATCCTTATCAATTTGCTTAAACAGTGTGTATAGTACTGACTTTTTGCACTTCCTCATTCCACTTTCGTTGAAGAATGCCAGGGGGTAGGGAGCCAGTTCATATTGCATATAATTCTTCAAATCGAGAAGCCTAGTAACTTGATTGTTGTTAAATAATTATTTTAATTAATTTTCAAGAATTATACTTTTGATAATATTAAATTTAATTTTTATTAATTGTTTTTAAATAATAATTTTGATTCATTGAATTTCAAGAGTGGTTATTTTTAAAATTAATTTAAATGTATTAATTTTATATTTAAATATTGTAAAAACGAAATAGTGAAAATAATTGTCAAGAAAATAACTGGAAATAAAAGGGTGGAAGGGTCTGGAAAAGGGTGGAAGGGGGAAAAGGGCGGAAGTGGGAAAAGGGCGGAAGGGGGAAAAGGGCGGTGGAAGGGGGAAAAGGTCTGGAAAAGGGCGGAAAAGGGTGGAAGGGTCTGGCGTCTTGTGCCTTCAAAGAAGATAAGAACTTAATACATGATGGGTGGAACATTCTAGCCTGTCGGCAATTACCTTATTTACATTGCTAAAGTGTTGTTATTCATTGTGATAGAAAGTTACAGCAGTTAAAACGCACGCAACAGGCTCTCAACATACTCATTTCTAAAGGAACATTGAAATTGAGCGTACATGTTAGAAATCCTATAACTTTTGATTGGTTGAAGCTAAAGTGCAAAAGTGTATATCAAATTGAAGGAAATTTAATGTTATACAACTTCGTCTGGGACAATTTTTCTGAGAAACGATCATGGGAGGCACTAGAAGCAAATGTTTGACAAAAAGAGTGAGGTAAAAATGATTTTTTCGAAAATTATCGATTTTCAATGACGTATATCTCGAAAACTGTTGGAAATTTAACATATATGTATATTGGCAATTTTATAGGAAATTTAATTAGCTTTCATTTTTATATTTAATATTTTTTCTACAGTGCACCGTTTCCAAGATATAAGTGAAAACAAAAAAATGGGACCTTTACACCCCCCCTCCCCCCTTTAGCTCACCCCCAGGGGCGGGGACTTGTAGTATGTTTACCTACAAACTACTTCTAACAAAGTCCTGCAGTCAAAAATTCTCGCATATTCCATGCATTCTACACCCCTCTTTTGAGCGCTCATTGACTGGACTAATTGCTTTTTTCGAAATTTCGAGTTCGCCAAATTTTTAACCATTTATTTAATTTTTATATCTTAAAGAAAATTTTAAATTTTAACCAGCTTTATTACAAAGTTAGGGAATTATTAATTTTTTTTTTCAAAGTAACGAGCCGGGATGATATTTGGAAAGAGGAGGAACCCTATTCACAAATTCTATGGTGTATTCAGTATACTTTTTGTAAAATTTATACGAAATATTCGAGGTAAAAATTTTAGGAATATTTTTGCAAAGTAGCTTAAAACTCCTAAATGATACACTGAATTTGTAGTTATAAGACTAAATTTTCCCAATGTTTTGCATTTTTATACATCAGAAAGCATTTTTATTTTTCATTCATCTTCTCTAACATATTATAAAAAATAATTTCCAGAAACTCTCAATTCCCAATTCTGAGACCTGCTCCTAAAATAGTTCAAGGCAACCCGTGACTCCTCACCTCTATTCTTATCTCTGTCAGATAACGAGGAGAAAATTTTGAAATCTCATTCTCACATCATGTATCAATATAATTATTTCGTTGATTCATAAAGTACATTAACTACTATTATTATTATTACTAATAATAATATTTATATTTTATATATTTAATCATAACTTTTACATATTACATTAGTTGAAGATACTCGTAGTTTCCACTTTAGGACCCTCTAAATATGAACAATAATCATCGTCGGCCACCCCTCTAGATGACCATATTCTGTTCAGAACCGATCAAATACTCCATAGAGCAAATATTATGGAAGAAACCCCTTTTCCATGGTCAACTCAAGCCACTTGTAATAGATGCCAATACAAAATATCGTCCACACTGGTGCCACGAGTGCAAATCCTGGTCGAGTAATATGTCAAAAGCGGCATTTGGTCCGACGAATCATTGTTCACATTGTTCCTCGTAACAGGACGTGCGTATGTCTGGAGAACATCTACACAAGCGTACGATTCTGGATGTCTTATCTCAACTGTCAATCATGGCGGTAGATCTATCAGGGTTTGGTATGACATTTCATGGTTTTCTTCAGGCCCTATTGTAACCCTAAAAGGGAGATTGAATGGTGTTGGTATATATATATAAATGCTACAAAGTGTTTTTAACTTTTCACACCAGATGGTGCTAAGTGTCTGTATTTGTCCTTTTGTATGTAAATGTATATTTTCTGTAAATAAAACTCAGTTGGAATGTAGTCCTTGAACGTGTGAGACACAACATTTGGTAGCAGAGCGTGGTTGTTTTTCTCCTCGAAGAGCCAGTCGCATCGACATCCGGTCGCCGATGAATTCAAAATGCAACTGTGAGATTTCCTAAAGCGAAAGTTTAAACGATAGCGAAGAATATGGATAACATGAAAAGCATTCCGTTGTTGAATAGTGGAAATTATCTAATCTGGTCTATGAAAATCAAGGCAATTTTAACTTTAAAAAGATTAATAGATGTTATCTATGAAGATAGACCACAGGATTTAAAATTACTAGAAGATTGGAAAACAAAGAATGATGACGCTGTAGCCTATATTTTGCTATCACTTTCAGATGAACAGAGTCTCCAATTTGCAGAAGAAACCAATGCCAAAAATTTATGGGAAAAAATAAAAAGGGTTTTCACAGGAAAAAATGAAGACCGGAAGATAGATGCTGGAAATGAGCTAAAGAATATAGAAATGCAAGAAAACGAAAATGTATCTGACTACATAGCCAGAGCAAGGGGACTTTCTATGAAGTGTAGCGCACTTGGTTTGAACATTTCAGAACGTGAACTGGTTTACTACACAGTTCGTGGACTTAACCATAAATTCGGGAAAATAAGAGAAATATTGAAGACGCAAAGAGAAAAAGAAATTGATGAAATATTAGAAATTTTACGCGAAGAAGAGAATACCCATTTAAAAATGAACTCAAATTCCATATCCAGAAAAGGAGAAGCTTTCCATGTTAAAAACAGTAATAGAAACGTAAAACTTTGCTGGATCTGCAACAAATCCAATCACATAGCCAGAAATTGTTTTTTCAGGAATAAAACAGGAAACAGGAGTGGAAATGCACCCGACAACGTGATAAGAACATTACCTAACGACAAAACCAAAAACAAGCAAAAAATGAGATTCGCGAACGCAGCATTTGAAAACGAAAATCAGAACTTTGCCCTTATGACAGACCCAGAACATTCCGACGCTACTTGTGAGGATATTTGGATTTTGGATTCTGGAAGCAGCTCACATATGTGCAAGGACCTTAAATTTTTTGAAAACTTTAATTCCGATGTTGGTCATATTAACTTAGCAGGTAAGAATTCTGTTTTAAAATCTATTGGCGAAGGAAAAGTTAAAGCTAAGACATTTGTAAACAATATTGAAAATACATTAACTATTGATAATGTGATTTATGTACCTGATTTAAGATGTAATTTGTTATCCATGACTAAATTAATGGAAAGAGGTTATAGTATTCAATCATATGATAATTATGTTTTGGTTTTAAGCAAAACTGGTCAAATTGTTTTAAAAGCTGAGAAAGTAAATAATCGCTTAGAAATTATAATGAAACCTTGTATTGATAATAATTCATCTGAATTATTAGAGTGTAACTTTGTTAAAAATGTAGAAAATTATGAATTATGGCATAAAAGACTTTGTCACTTGAATCCTCAATATATGTCTAAAATGAAAGATATAATTGATATAAATGTTAAAGAATCTGAAATTTTAAATTGTGAATCATGTAATATCAGTAAATTAACTCGTAAAAAACATTGCAAAATTAATATTGATCAAAGTAATTCTGTTTTGGAATTAATTCATGCTGACTTAGCTGGTCCTATAAATATTGATTCATTGGGTGGTTCTAAATATTTTTTAATGCTTGTAGATGATTATTCTGGTATGTATTTTTCTTATTTTATAAAACATAAGTATGAAGTATTTGATGTGTTTACAAATTTTAAAGAAAGGTATGAAAACCTAACAAACCGAAAAATCAAACGCTTAAGAACCGATAATGGATTAGAATTTGTGAATAATGAAATGACTAAATTCTTACTGAAATTTGGTATATCTCATGAAAGAACTGTAGTATGCAATTCAGAATCTGGCGGAAAAGCGGAAGAGGCTATAGGAGTTTTAGTAGAACGCGCAAGAACCTTACTATATGAGAGTAAACTACCTCAAAAATTTTGGGCGGAAGCCATATCCTGCAGTACTCATGTATCGAATATTACACCGCGCAAATATAAAAATAAACTTCCGTTGGAAATATGGACAGGTAAAGAACCCAAAATAAGTTATTTAAAAACTTTTGGCTGTGTAGCTTATTATCATATTCCTAAACAATTTCGCAATAAATTTGATGTTCCAGGGAAACGCGGAATTTTTGTCGGTTATTCCAGAGATAGAATAGCATATAGGATTTATGACATCGCAAAAAATACAGTGATTGAGGAACGATCAGTTAAATTTGAGGAAAAATTAAAAGGCAGCGAATTCATAACGAAAAATTCGGAATCCTATTTATGGAATGTTGAAAATCTGAGTCAGTTCAATTTTTCAAATTTAGAAGCAGAAACAGAAATTAACCCGCGTGAAGATAATCAAAGTGAAATTAATGACACAAAATCATTACAAAATGAAACCGCAAACGATCAAAGAGTGGAAAACTCAAATCATGAGTTATCACCTAAATTAAGGCGTTCCGAACGTATAAAAAATAAGTCAACGGCGAATTTGGCCTTAAGTAACTCTACTCGGGAGGAAAATAATTCAATACCTGAAAATTATGAGCAAGCAATGAATAGCATTAAACATAATAAGTGGAAAATCGCGATGCAAAAAGAATTAGAGTCAATGAATAAGCATGATGTCTTTGAAATAATTGAAAGACCTAAAAATGTAAAAATAATCAAAAGTAAGTGGATTTATTCAGTTAAAACAATTAATGACGAGGAAATTTATAAAGCAAGACTCGTAGCGGCAGGTTTTAATTTAATTAAAAATAAAGACTATTCAGAGTCTTTTTCGCCTGTTGTTAATATAGAATCATTTAGATTATTGATATCATTAGCTGCAAAATTAAATTTATCTGTAAGATTTTTTGATGTCAAGACAGCTTACTTGTATGGCGATATTGAAGAAACTGTTTATATGGAAATCCCACCAGGTTATGAAGAACAATTTGGTAAGAACAATGTATGTAAATTAAAGCGTAGCTTATATGGTTTACCACAATCTGGTAGAAATTGGCATATTAAACTTAAAAATGAACTGAAAAGGATTGGCCTCAACCAGCTTGCATCTGACAATTGTGTTTTTATTACAAGTAATGAAACTGATTTTTTCGCAATTTGTATTTATGTAGATGATTTGGCAATATTTTCAAATAATTCTAAATTATGTGAAGAGATAATACTTAAGCTTAGAAAAACTTTTGAATTAAATGAAACTACAGAAAATTCCAAATTTTTAGGTATAGAAGTTCTACAAAATGAAAATGGTATTAGTTTATCGCAAACGCATTACATTGAATCTCTGATAAATAAATATGGATTGGAAAACTGTAAGAAAGCTAATACACCAATAACTAAAGGTGAGGATAGATGTTTTAATCCCACGGATGATTTAGTCAATCAGACTGAATATCAGGAAATAATAGGTGAGATTTTATATTTGGTTAATAGAACTCGCCCAGATCTCGCTTTTGTCACTAGCTATTTATCACAATTTAATAAACGACCGGAAAAAAGGCATTATACATTAGCTAAAAGAGTTTTGAAGTATTTAAACGCAACAAAAAATAAAGTTTTGTTTTATGACAGAGAAAATGGATTTTTAAATTGTTGCGCAGATGCCAGTTGGGGAAATGCTGAGGGAGGCAAATCATTTTCAGGTTGTGTTATAATGATTGGTAATTCACTTCTTACGTGGAAAAGTAGAAAACAAAAATGTGTTGGACTATCCACATGTGAAGCAGAACTGCTAGCTATCGCCGATGTTGCAAGAGAATTAACTTGGACTCTAAACATGTTAACTGAATTAAAATGTAAAAATTTTGTTAAGAGACCTGTAGTCTTATATAGTGATAGTCAATCAGCCATCGATTGGTTAAATAGTGGTAAGTCATCAAATAAAACTAGACATGTGAATCTGAAATTCCATTTTGTCAAAGATCTCATTGAAAATGATACTATAAAGACTAAATATGTGAATACTAATGAGATGATTTCTGATTTCTTAACCAAGGCTGTAACATTTGATAAATTGTTATTCTCATTGAAGAATATGTTTAATGTAAATGTGCTGTTAATGTTCTGAAAAGATAAAACCCCTTTTCGCAGGGGGAGAGTGTTGGTATATATATATAAATGCTACAAAGTGTTTTTAACTTTTCACACCAGATGGTGCTAAGTGTCTGTATTTGTCCTTTTGTATGTAAATGTATATTTTCTGTAAATAAAACTCAGTTGGAATGTAGTCCTTGAACGTGTGAGACACAACAAATGGGAAGGTCTATGTCAAAATTTTAGCTCACTAGTCCATCCTACGGCGCAAACATTGTTTCTTGCAGGAGATGGCGTTCTCCAGGATGATAATCCCTCTATACTTACAGCTAAATCTATCAAGTATTGGTTTGAAGACCATGAAAAAGAAGTGAAATATCTTATCTTGCCCTGTACAGTCACTCCGACTATATATCATCCAACCACTGTGATTTGTATAAGCGGATAGAGCCAGGTATCGATATCCACCACAGCATCTCTACAGGAACTTTCAGGATTTTTCCCTGAAGAATGGTATAATATATTCTTAACCACTATTCATGGCTTGTATAAAGCAATTCTAAGGTGAATCAGGTGGTATTACATGAAAAGGTGATCATGCGCTATATCAATAAAGATTTTCATGATGTTTCTTAGTGTTTCCATTATTTTGATAACCACCTGTATATATATATATATATAAATATATATATACACTGCTCAAAACAATTAGGGGATCACATGGTTTTAACGAAATTACGCAAATACTTACACCGATAAGTAACATAAAATAAATCATCCATAATTTAAAACCTAGCAGGAAACAGAATAAGAAAACTTCGTATGTAAATCAAAGTTCATGACGTGAAAAACCAGAAAAAGAATATAAGGGCGGAAATCGGGATGTTGCAGAAACGTCTGTTTCACTGCCTTAACTGTGAAATTCGATTGCTCAGTTATTCTTTTTGAGAAAAGGTGACTTGAAAATGTCTCAACAAGGTGATTTACCGGAATCCATGGCATGGCGTATTATAGGCAGACTTGAATCCGGGCAAACACAACGTAGTGTCGCGGAATCTGTTGGAGTCGCCAGAAGTGTCGTTGGAAGGCTGTGGAATCGATTCCAAGAAACAGGGAATGTTAGACGTCGACCAGGGCAAGGTCGGCCACGCGCTACTACAGTAACTGATGACCGGTATATACTGTTAACAGCTCGTCGAAACAGAACAGACAATGCTACTCAGCTGCAAAGACAGTTGCTCTTGGCAACAGGACGAAGGGTGTCCAGCCAAACAGTACGTAATAGGCTTCACCAGGGAGGTCTCTATGCACGTAGGCCAATGGTCTGCATTCCGTTGACCTCACGCCACCGTACGGCCCGAAGAAGATGGGCTGCTGAACATCGAGATTGGGAGCAACATGATTGGAGCCAAGTGCTGTTTACAGACGAGTCCCGATTCAGTCTGGAGTGTGACACCCGACGTGTTTTGGTATGGAGGGAAAGGGGCACTCGAAATAAGGCCACATTCGTTCGTGAAAGGTCACAATACAGACGAGCTGGTTTTATGGTATGGGGTGGAATCAGCATAGGTGGACGTACGGACCTGCATATCATTCGGAATGGTACTTTGACGGCCCGAAGGTATGCAGACCAGATATTGAGACCTTATGTCATACCTTACTCTGCAGCCATTGGAGATTCCTTTGTTTTCCAGCATGATAATGCTAGACCGCATACAGCTCGTCTTATGGAGAACATGCTTGAAGCTGAAACAATACAGCATGTTTGGGACATGCTCGGAAGACGCTTTGCTGCGAGACCAAGGCCTCCTTTTACTCTCCGAGAGTTGGAGATTGCACTTCTTGAGGAGTGGAACAGTATTCCCCAAAGTCTTATCGATAACATCATCGCATCCATGGAAAACAGGTGTGCAGCAGTCTTAGCTGTTCGAGGAGACCACACGCCCTATTAAAAATCTTGCATCATTTCTAAACAATACTTTTTTTTATGGTTTACATGTAACCAAATTGTTGCCCTAAATCATCTTTTCATGTTTTTTCCATATTGTCAAAGAATTAAAGCTTAATTACAAATTTTTTAAGTCTTTTTTTCTGTATTGCGCATTGATACGCGTGTACTATCCATTTTATGCGAATACGTGGCTGTCTCGCACGGTTTTCTTAACTTCTTTGCTTGCTCCCCTAATTTTTTTGAGCAGTGTATATCTATATATATATATATATAGATTACAAATGTAAATTACTTAATATGAAACAAAAATGAGTAAATAAATTTTAGGCGCTAAGCTGCTCACAAAAATATTTACGATATGTAGATATTTAAAATTAAGATGACTAAAAGGGCAGATGCGACCATTTAATACTCCTATAACCTGAAATAAGATAGACATATATAAATAAGCAAAAAACGGAATTGGAGGTGGTATAGTTGATGACTGGGGGGGGGGGGGTTGTGACCCCCCAACCCCGGTTAAACATGTTTTAAGCCAGGCAACACTCTCGGAGGTCGGTTATAAGACCAAGACAGTAATAAACAATTATAGTTAATTTTTGTTAGTAAATATAAGAACCACCACGGGAGTATCCTAGGGCAAAACAATAAATTAGGATAAGATAAGTATAAAACAGACTTCTTTCTACTTTCAATCTAACCCTCTTACTAAAAAATTATTAATAATGCAATGTGAAGAAACTGCGCCAAGCTGCTAGAATAATTCACATGATAATATAGTTTACAAATGTAAATTACTTAATATGAAACAAAAATGAGTAAATAAATTTTAGGCGCTAAGCTGCTCACAAAAATATTTACGATATGTAGATATTTAAAATTAAGATGACTAAAAGGGCAGATGCGACCATTTAATACTCCTATAACCTGAAATAAGATAGACATATATAAATAAGCAAAAAACGGAATTGGAGGTGGTATAGTTGATGACTCGGGGGGGGGGGGGGTAGGGTTTGCTTATTTTAAATATTTATATATCGTAAATATTTTTGTGAGCAGCTTAGCGCCTAAAATTTATTTACTCATTTTTGTTTCATATTAAGTAATTTGCATTTGTAAAGTATATTATCATGTGAATTATTCTAGCAGCTTGGCGTAGTTTCTTCACATTGCATTATTAATAATTTTTTAGTAAGAGGGTTAGATGTTTAAGTCTGTTTTATACTTATCTTATCCTAATTTATTGTTTTGCCCTAGGATACTCCCGTGGTGGTTCTTATATTTACTAACAAAAATTAACTATAATTGTTTATTACTGTCTTGGTGTTATAGCCGACCTCCGAGAGTGTTGCCTGGCTTAAAACATGTTTAACCGGGGTTGGGGGGTCACAACCCCCCCCCCCCCAGTCATCAACTATACCACCTCCAATTCCGTTTTTTGCTTATTTATATATGTCTATCTTATTTCAGGTTATAGGAGTATTAAATGGTCGCATCTGCCCTTTTAGTCATCTTAATTTTATATATATATATATATATATATATATATATATATATATATATATATATATATATATATATATACAGTGGTACCTCGGTTTACGAACTTAATTCGTTCCGAGACTTGGTTCGTAAACCGACACGTTCGCAAACCGAAGCAGTTTTTCCCATATAAATTAATGGATGAAGAATTAATCCGTTCACCCCCTAGAACCTTGTTCTTTTTACCTTGTTTTTATAGGTTTAGTTATAAAGAAATGGGGAAAATCAATGAAAATAGACTTTATTATGAAGAACTAACATATGATAATTGTTCAGTACAGCATTTTAGCTTTGTAGAGGATTATTGGTGGAGCAGATGATAGATTGTTGAAAAGGGAAGAAGGAAACATATGTTACTGCTTGGAAGGCAGTCATCTTCCGTAATATCACTAGGCAATTCTGGTTTTAGTGTTTTTTCTCTTCGTCTACTTTCAATCTCACACTAGCTGATTTTGGCCGAAGAAACCGATTCAAAGAAATTTGTCTTTTGCTTTTCTGAAGAATTTCACAGAAGTCGGATATCGCATTGTCATCTGGAATAATAAATGCACAGATTTATTTAGGTGATTCTTTTCAATAAATGTCTGCACTTAACTCCACTTCCTGCAAATTTCTTTTATCATGGCATTGGAATCTTTTCCCCTATCATTGTCTTTCTTTGATATATGGTCTTCCTGGATAGCGTTCACCTGTTGATTCTGCAACTCAACAAGTTCTTCTGTGGTGAGTTCTTCGCTGTTTTCTTCCACCAGCTCCTCCACATCTTCACAGTCGACCTCCAAACCCATACTTTTGCCCATTGACACTATCTCATCCACAACTTTGACTTTCGCCTCTTCATTATCAAAGCCCTCGAAGCCTCTCTCTGACACACACGTTGGCCAAAGTTTCTTCCAGGCAGACTGCAAGGTATGATAAGAGACTCCAGGCCTTATCAATAATGTTTATGCAATTGAGGATATCGAAGTGCCCCTTCCAGAAATCTCTCAGGGTCAAATAGGTATCATTTGGGACTTGAAATCACCCTGAAAAGTGTGCCATGATTTACAATTTCTTTAAAATTAGAAATTACCTGCTGGTCTATAAGCTGAAGCAAAGGAGTTGTGTTGGGTAGTAGAAATTTGACCTTAATGAAGTGATATTTGATCTCCAGATCTTTTTCGAAATTTGGAGGAGGAGCTGGTGTGTTAGCCATGACGAGAAGACACTTCAAGGGCAAACCATTATCTTCCAGATATTTCTTGACAGCTGGTGTGAAGACCTCAATAATCCACTCCATGAAAATAACTCTTGTTACCCAGGCCTTAGCATTTGATCTCCACATTACAGGCAATTTAGTCTTCAGTACATTATTTTTCTTGAATGCACGAGGATTTTCAGAGTGGTAAACTAAAAGTGGTTTGATTTTACAATCACCACTTACATTAGCACACAATAAAAGTGTAAGCCTCTCCTTCATAGGCTTGTGCTCAGGAAGGGCCTTCTTCTCTTTGGTGATGTAGGTTCTTCTTGGCACCTTTTTTCCAAAACCATCCTATTTCATCACAGTTAAAAACTTGGTTTGGCATGCAACTTTACACAAAATTTTTGAATTCGTCAACAAATTTATCTGTAGCCTTTTAATCTGAACTAGCAGCCTCAGCATGTCTAACAACACTATGCAGTGAATTCCCCCTCGCTTGCGGAATTTCTCAAACCAGCCTCTACTAGATTTAAAATTTTCACTTTCAACATCATTTGTACTCTGTGTTTTAGCTATCAAAGCACTGTTCAACTTTGTAGCCTTTTCACATATTTTTGAAACCTCACTCATACTATCAACAGCAAGCTATTTTTCACGTATCCACACTAGCATTAATTTTTCTACCTTTTCTATAACTTGAGGCCATTGCTTGTTAAAACAGTCACTCCTTTAGCCTCTTTAGCTACCTTTATTACCTCTTTGTTTTTGAGGATAGTACAAATGGTAGACTTCTCCAACCCAAACTGCGTGGTGAGATTAGAAACACGCACACCATTCTCATGTTTAGCTATTATTTCCTTCTTTTTCTCTATAGTTAGGTTAGGTTTCCTGAGAAAATCTCGAGATTAGTCTCAGGGTGTTGTCCATTTGAGACCATTTACACTCTCGAGACAGTTTCGTGAGACTCGACAGTTACTGCAGTCTCGTGACTAGGAACATTTCGTGTCGACTTCAGAGTCAACTCGCAGTCAGTTGTGTGATTTGATCGCAATTTGTTTATTTTTATCTTTTCTTTGCAAGTGGATTCGCGTCAGGCCCTAGCTTTTATAATTGCGTATAAAATTGTGAAAAAGCGGAAAGTGAAAAAAAAAGGAGTGTTGGGTAAGAAAATGGGTGGATCGACGAATTGAATTCGAAGCTTTGCGGCTGGAAGATGCACAACAGTTCAGAAATTTTATTCGGATGTCTGCAGTACAATATGAACTGCTTCTAAATTTAGGAAAACACCAGATTGTCAAGCAAGATACAAAATTACGTGATGCAATGCCCGTTCGTGACAGATTAATGGTCACAGATCGTTTTTTGGCTTCAGGTAAACATATTCAAGTGAATATTCAAGTACAGTAGAGTTCAGCTACATATTTTAGTTATTTTTTCTCTTTTTTACATATTTTCCTTCAGCTTAATTTTATTATCAATACTACAAACTGCATACGTAGATTCAAGTTTTTGACCTAACAAAATAGGGTTAACAAAAAACAAAACAACTTTGTGACTGTACAATAAAACTCAAAATTTATTTTTTGTACAGCAGTACAAAACATAGCTGTAACAGACTCACAAATAAACGAATAATACGCTAAAAGTACCAACTAACAACTGATGGGAAGGAAACAAAAGAAAATGACCATTACAGTTTTTAAATTTTGTCGCAAATTCTTCGAACATGCTCATGTTTTTATAGCGATTCCTGTATAATTTATGTTTCGTGTTCCATAAAAACTCCTGTTACTCATAAAGATGGATTAACTCCAACACTTCATTATCAGTTCACTCTCTTTAATTATTTAACGATTTATATTTATTGCGAAATAAAAATAAAAATAAAATTAAAAGAATGAAATCAAGTCTCAACTCTGACAAAAATCTTCCAACAATGACGGAAGACTGGAGACTAAATCCGGAGAGCAGGAATGAGCATGCCCACTTGTGACAGATGCAATCTCTGATACTTGCACCTGCTTGTCTCCGAAACTGCTCGCAGGCCCTTATCCATTTGTGAGACTAGTCTCGAGACTACTCTCGAGACTGTTTTGTCACAAGTGGACACTTAGCGTAACAATGCCTCTGAAATATGCCATTGCGAGCATATTTCACGCCGCATTTACACAGTCGCGCTAGAGGCGAGTCGAATCGAGAGGCGAATGCTTAAACGGTGTGCTCACCGTTTCTCATCGCCAATCGTGGCGCTCGCTTCGGGAGCGATTTTCTGGCACAAGTCAAAGGGGCGAATGGCGACGGGAAGTCTTGTTCACAGCAAGAGGCGCGAATGTGAGAACGGTCATTCGCGTCGATGCAGGAACGTGACGAATGTCTCACGAATGTCTTGCGGGTGGCACGAGCGCGAATGTGTAAATGCGGCATCAGAGTTTGAAAGAGGTCGTGTCATCGGATTAAAAGAAGCCGGTTGGGGAAATTGAAGAATGACTCGACGTCTGAGTCGAAGTGATGCAGCGATTAGATGATGCTGGAAAGAGTGGGTCAACAACGGCAGATCTACGTTCACGCATATCGTTCCGGCGCTTACCCCTCACCCCTGTACACTTTTAAGTCCAATTACAATGGTGCTTAACTCAATCAACTGGGAACTGCGCTGACTAGGAACGTATCGTCTTAAGTGACGAGTCCCGTTTTCAACTGTGTCCTGACGATCACCGAAGACGTGTCTGGAGACGTCCAGGGCAGCGTGGGGATCCTGGATCCTGCCTTTACTATCGCCCGCCGCACAGGCATACAACAGGGCGTTATTGTCTCGGGTCATTTCCTTTGATAGCCGGACCCCTTAGGTAGTCATTAGTGACACACTTACTGCACAACGTACGTAGACAACATTCTGCGACCCGTTTGTTGCCGTTCCTCTTGCGCCAACCCGGACTTACTTTTCAAAATGGTAATGCCCGCATAAGGCACGTGTTGCTATGAATGGTCATCAAGCTTGCCGAACACTTCCTTAGCGAACTTTGTAGCCTGATCTCTTCTCCATAGAACACATTTGGAACGTGATGGGGAGGTGATTGCAACTATCCCGGGAATTTGCCGATTTAGCGCGACAGTTGAAGGCAATTTGGTAAGATGTCCCGCAGGACACTATCCGGGAACTTAACCGTCCATGCCATGCCACGTGACAGCTTGCATACGGGACAGAGGTTCACAAATGCCGTATTGACTTGCTCACTTTGTAACGATCAAACTCTGGAATAAATCATTCAATTGTTCTGAAATTTTAATCTTTTTTCTTTCTGTGAATGTTCATCACATCCCCAATTTTTGGCACAATCGGACCACTCCTTCTTGGTGCCTCTATTTTTTTGTTATAGTGTGTGTATGTATATATATATATATATACCCAAAAGAAATAAAACTTGAAAATTATACCAGTTTTGAGGCCAATCTAACGTATAAAATAAGAATCTAATTGTGATGGAAGTTTTTGAACACGCATAGTTCAGTAATGCTTATTAGAAGAAAGTAGCATTTGAAGAAATTAGCCAAAAATCTTACTAATCGTTTAAAGGGAGGATAAATATTATAAAATTTAGATATTTCGGCTTCGGCAACAAGTATGCTTCTTGTAGCTTTTTGGAATATATTCTGTATCCCTTTAAATATTCAAACGAACGTTCCTCTTTTAGAACCTCCAGTAGTACAAGGTAAAAAAAAGATACGTAAAGGAATAAATGTGTAATTTTTTGCTTAACCATTTACGAAAAAGAAAGTTATAATCTATTCTCTAGTAAAGCAATTTATTTCTACATGAATTTTTTTTTTAATCAGTAGAAACTAAAAAAAAGTAAGATAAAATTCAAGTATAGAGGTAATTAGTTAAACATTCGTAAAATTAATTTTCTCCGTGCAGATACCTAGGAAAAAAAAGTATAAATGCAAATGCTTTATTGCAAAATGTTTGGTCGGGAAAACATCTTTTTCCCGGAATTATGTTAATAAACGTTTTAAAGCGTATTCAGTTAGTATATTATCTTCTAGTATTTCTTACATACTTTATTTTTGTATGTGTGTGTATGTCCGAGAATGTTATTACTACTTTTCTGTTATGAAGAAAGTTTTTAGTGATTTTGTAAATTGTTTTACTAATTTAGCGATGCATTTCAAATGAATTATTTAAAAAGCAACCTATATTATATTTAACGTATAAGAAAGCTATTTGAAGTCGGATGAATTTGTATGATAAAATCTTTTTGTGGACGAAAAAAAAATTAGGGGGACAAATTTGAAAATAAATGTCGAATTCTAAGTTTGAGTAGCGGTGTTATAATTTATTATCAATAGTTCATTTATAATTTATTATTGTAATTATTTATAATTTATTTTTCAAGTGTCATAATTTATATTAATTTCAGATCAAGAGAAAACAATGAATATTTTTGAATGTCACTGATAATTACTTCTATTTTTATAGAAAACATTCTGCATCATTCGATTTCTTCTTTAGTCATTCCGTGGAACACAGTTTTGTAAATACCACATATTATACGTAAATAACTAATAAAAGAACTTTTCCTGCGTAACTAAACAACACAAGAGAAACTTTGTCGTTTGATGAAGGTATATATATTCATGGGCTCATTCAAAATTGAGGTGGCAACTAGCTAAGACGAACTCAGACCGTTTTCGTGCTATTTAAAAAAACCGGAGCCGCACACTTCAGCCCGAAGCCTATATGGATCTGGTTCAACGGCGGCTCCAGGGGGGGGGGGATTGCCCCTATTGACCCACCCACCCAAGAAAAGCCCGGCGTATATACATATATATATATATATTTTCATAGCCTACAATTATATAATCGTAGACCTAATACTTAAATGAGTTTAAATTTAAAATGAGAGGTTTTAATTTACATCTAACTGTTGTTTATTTCTTATATATATATATATATATATATATATATATATATATATATATATATATATATATTAAGCGAAGAGCTGATGCCCCCCCCCCCAAATCTGTGTTGTGAGCAGCCCCTGATCTGGTTTGGAACTTCTAAAGCCAGGAGGTAGTAGAAACAACAACAACAACAACATATATTTTCATACGTTCAGTTTCTTTCCAAAAATTATTTGGTACTGCCAGAAAAGTTTTGATGTTGATCATCGTTGATGACATCGACGTTGAAGATAAAAATGTTGGGCTCCAAAATTAAAGAGAATAAAACACGGTCGAAAGCTTTATTGTTTTTCTTAATTTAATTTGTTATTTCTTACCACTTTTTTTACGAATAATAAAAATGTTCTTGTATATGTGACTCTATTGTACTCAAAGAAATTATTTCCGAAATAATAGGTTTCACTAAAATAACGAATATTTATCCTTAGTTTAAATATTATCCAATTAGCCACATATTCAGTTAGATTTTTCTCACGAATTCTGATAATTACAAATATCATTTTATCCTGTAAGTATTGATAAAGACTGTATTTTTATCACTATATAATTTATTTAGCTCCATAAAATATAAAATATGACACAGACAGTAGCTTATATAAATTGGATTTATGATCTATCCTTATTAAACGCATTG
Source organism: Dolomedes plantarius (assembly GCA_907164885.2). Classification (NCBI taxonomy): domain Eukaryota; kingdom Metazoa; phylum Arthropoda; class Arachnida; order Araneae; family Dolomedidae; genus Dolomedes; species Dolomedes plantarius. The sequence goes on from OU015501.1 coordinate 62,742,946, forward strand.
AAGATGATTATGACAGATTAACTGTTGCTAATCCGAAAGTCAGTTTGCGGAAGGAAGTGTCAATTACATGGCGTTTCTTTGAACTGGGAAAGACGTATACATTCAGTATCATTGCATTTAAGTCTATTTACATCAATATTTAAGAGTAGATCTTTTAATACTAGCTTCATAAGCATTGAAATGCTATTGATCCGGCGCCAACCAGAGTATTGCGCCAGAGTAATTATTCGAACATATGCTGAGAACATCACTCATGATAATCTTTCCTTTAATCCCCATGCAAAAGAGTCGTATGAAGCATTAAGCCACGTCCTCTCTGGGCTTTTTAGCTTATACGTAAGAAATATCGCCGTCGTCCACACCCGAAGGTTATACGGCCCTTCAATAATAAAAACTAATCATCCCAACGGCTATCCAGCCCAGCCGGATCCCAAAGTTTTTCTTTTTACAATTCGTTTATGTGTCTTTTTATTTTTTCAATCTGAGGAGCTATCCACCTTCCCCTTGTAAGGGGATGTGCATATTCATAAGTTCCTGCATAATATTCTTGATATACCTTATACAATAATAACCCGTAAATAATTTACTAGGGGCCCAATCTTCAAAGCCCAAAGGTAAGTTTTTTCGTGCTTCAGCCCATTTGCTACAACTGTATATACAGTGCTTTATAGTTTGTATGTTGCCACACTCACAACGATCTGTTTTAGCAAAAAATCTGTTTTGATAGACCCCTTTACAGCCATGTTCAGTTATTGCTTGTTAACAAGGAAATCTGCCGACAATCTTTTCGTAGAAACTCTAGGGAATACCTCAAATACTTTCCTTCTCAAACCACTCTCCCAATTTTCTTGCTATATATTTGTGTAATAATTCTTAATTTTATTCTTAATATGTTCTTTAGTTAATTTATAATTTCCTGGGATTTCATTCAGTGTTGTCGCTTGTTTAGCTGCAGCGTCTACCATCTCATTTTCATTAATCCCACAGTGGGCTTTAACCCAGTGTAGGTTTACTGCTATCTCATGACTTTCAATTAGGTTTTTTATATTTTCAATCCTATCTCCCTTAAAATAATATGCACATATAGCTTGCAGTGTACTTGCAGTGTGTTAGCTTATACGTAAGCATTATCAATTAAGTAGCTTGCAAAACTTTAAGACGAAAAGTATAAATGCGTCGTTTATACATTTCTCAGTTATGCGTTTTTAGCAGTTATGTGTATTTCCCAGGAGATGATGCTGAACAATTTTAATTATGCGCGTGAGTTCAGCCTAACTGCTTTCTGAATGGTTTATTTTTTTCTCTTAGCTGAGCAAATTCAGCCATCAGTGATTAGACGTTTCGTTAGAGGAAAAATGTGCTTAGCAAATGCAGAACTTTCTTTAATGAAACAATCAGGATTCACTCTAATATCCTTACCTCTGATTCCATTGTTGCTCTTAAAAACAAAATGGGTTTGTGATATTTGCTCTCGATGAGTGTATATTTAAACAGTATATGTAATGAACAGTTCTCTTTTTTGATGTCATTGTTGCTAGAGGATAGCTGATATCTATAAATCCTACGGCAGTACGGAAGATGAAATAACAGAAAGCATTTGAGGTTTGCAGAAAGCCATCTAGCTTTAGTTATTCACCTGCTACTTTTACCATTGTAAAATCAAAGGTAATTGGGGATATTTTGAGTGAGGGCATAAAAACGATCGAAGTTAATACAAGGAGATTTTCTTTATATTCTCCAGATAATATTAATAAATCTAGATAAACTATTTCAATACGCTTCATGAGATGTATTTAGTAATGCAAGAAAAGTTTTGACATGGACAAGATTTTTTATTGGTTCAGCTTAAATTTAATTCATACTTTTTTACAGATATGCATTTTTATTTCTTTTGCCCCCATAACAATATAAAAATAACGCTCCTTTGCTTATATATAAAGACAAATTTTAGCACTTATTTCAGATTTGAATATTTTCAACTTTTAATATACAGGGCAGTTCCCATTCTTTTTCAGTTCAGACCACCCACTGTTATCTTTTTCGTATTTCAGAAACTGTACAATCTCCTTTAGCAGGAGTAGTTATCTCTCACTAAAATTCCTTCCCAGAGAATTCAAGAAATTAAACATTTAGTCTTAAGTTTCGCCATTCAAGTCCTTCACAGTGTCAGCCGAATGGCATACGTGTACCATTTTACTGTTAAACACTAACATAATCGGATCGTCTTTCTCCTCTTAAACAGTATCTGTGAATCTTCAAATGTTGCAGCCAAGGGTCAAGACACATGTCAGTATTCCATTTAAATAGTAATTATTTTTAGTCAGATCAACTCTGATCCATTTAAAATCTAAATTCCTAGTGTTAAAATTGTGAACTATCCATTACTCCTATGCACTTCTGAGAGGAAACTTGCTCTTTCTTCTGTTTACACACGTAAGGGACAAATGGAGATGAACAGTCAAAATTTCCACTACGAAACTGAATTCTAAAAACACCCGTGAATGTCTATTTTATATCCCACTTATATTAACATCCGGACACATGGCTTTCAAATGCAGTTTTGTCATACAGAAACTTCTGTTGTAATATGTCAATGACGAGTTGAATAAATAAAATTCATTTGCGAATGAGAGTTTTAGACCGTTTCTTAACTAAGATCTGTAAACTATGCATTTCACTTCATCTACATGAGAAGGTGACGGCTGAAACAGGCCTTTTTTCTTTTGACATATAAAATGTTGACAATCAGAAAAAAAGTCTGCAGACTTGATACACTTGAAGTGTTTAGTTTTAAAGATAAGGACTCAGTGATATCAAATCGTACCAAAAATAATCAGTCTTTCACCTGATGGGAGAATTCTCCTGCAATATGTTCAATCGCACTTGAACTCTTTTTACAGCAATCGTTCATCTTCTTTATCTCTTGTGCACTGATAAGAGGCGTGTTTTTAAAAGACAGAAAAAAATGGAGTTTCGATTCTTCATTTGGAACTGATGAGACAAATAAAAGGAATATGTTGTCCTTAGATGGACAGAAGTGCTGCAACAAGAGATTTTCGTAACCAACTGTTGACATTTATATCAAAGATTGTACCTCTCATTTTAATTTATATCTCACATTACGTCATTTGTTCTTTTTCATATACGAGGGCTGTCCGTAAAGTATTCGAACTGAATGTATAAAACATAATACAGACACTGCTCTGCGTGCGCACGCTAATTAGCATGTTTAAACATATGTAAACTCGCTATGTTGGCAATTAGCCAAGCACTGCGAAGCGCGGTTCTCTTGTAGCAATAACGAAAAGTGAACGCAGTGGAAGTCTCGTGTCGGGTTGGATCATCACGGAATCTAATAAGCAACGTGTTTGCATCAAATTTTGTAGTAAAATTGGAAAAATGGCAGCCGAAACGTTCGATTTGCTTAAGAAAGTATACGGTGAGGATGTTATGGGCCGAACTCAAGTGTTTCAATGGTTTAGACGTTTTAAAGATGGAAGGGAATCTGTGGAAAGTGATGCACGATCAGGGCGTCTATCAACATCGAGAAATGATGTCAAAGTGGAACAGGTTCACACTGTGGTACGATCAGATCGACGAATGACAGTTCGAGAGATTGCGGACGAGGTGGGAATAGCAAAAACTGTTTTCCAAGAAATTTTAACCGAAGATTTAGGCATGCGGAGTGTATCGGGTAAGTTTGTCCCACGTTTGCTTACCGAAGATCAACGAGAACTTCGCATGCAAATGGCTTCCGAGTTATTCGAACGGTCGTGTGAGGACCGTTATCCGGATGGCCAAATCTTCGGTTAAAATTTCGTGGCAAACAGTTTTTACTATTCACACCTTGTCCGCAATCTCTCGAACTGTAATTCGTCGATCTGATCGCCCCACAGTACGAACTTGTTCTACTTTGACATCATTTCTCGGTGTTCATGGATGCCCTGATCGTGCATCACTTTCCACAGATTCCCTTCCATCTTTAAAACGTCTAAACCATTTAAACACTTGAGTTCGGCCCATAACATCATCACCGTATGCTTTCTTAAGCAAATCGAACTTTTCGGTTGCCGTTTTTTCCAATTTTACTACAAAATTTGATGCAAACACGTTGCTCAGTAGATTCCGTCATGATCCAACCCGACACGAGACTTCCACTGCGTTCACTTTTCGTTATTGCTACAAGAGAACCGCGCTTCGCAGTGCTTGGCTAATTGCCAACATAACGAGTTTACATACGTTTAAACATGCTAATTAGCGTGCGCACGCAGAGCGGTGTCTGTATTATGTTTTATACATTCAGTTCGGATACTTTACGGACAGCCCTCGTATATTTATAACTCTTTTGATCGTTCCTCAGATTTCCAATCTCTAAATTGTTTAAAGCAATGTAGTTCCCTAAACACGCGTTATAATTGCTTCTTTAAGTAACCATACAGGAATCTGCCTTTAACTTAACCTGTCCATTGAAACGGAACTGTTAAAAATCCAATGCTTCAAATGCATCAGACTCTTCCCGGCATAGCAACTAGGGCCTTCCGAAGTTGAATCCCTGCCGGTTTATATTCATTTGCTACCGCAATGTAGATCGAGAGACATCAGAGGTGGCCCTGTGAGGTGGGGGTTACCCCTATAAACCCCACGGAGGGACTTTTTGGCCTACGGATTTAACATAGAAGTTTCTAAGAGGAGCTGAAATAGAAGCGATTATCAGAAAATCCGAAAACTCCAAAATATGAATACAGAACGTAGGGATATAATTTCTTTGATGATTGTTTCCGCAGAAACCGAAATTTAAAACAATATTTAGAATATTATTTGTATTAGAAATATTCATAAATTTAAATGTACAGTCGGTCCTCCTCATTCGATTGGTATAAGAGTAAAGGACCACCGAAAATACGGAAACTACCCAAATATCTCTAAGCCCCAAAACCTTAACTCTTAATTCTGTTCACGTTATTCTAAACTTCCATAAAAGAAAAAAGAAAAATCCTCTCTGCTGCAACAGTATTATAACGACTCCCATACAATAGCGAATTTTTTGCGAGGGGAAATTACCAATCAAGGACCAATCAACGCGCGGTTTGTGCACATAATTGATTTGGACGGATGCAGACAGACAGTCACCTGGAGACATAATGGCCGGAAGTGGTACCGATAGCTCACAGAACTGTTCGTCAGCTACAAAAAGGAAGTTGCCGACTGGAGGCGCTTAGTCGTCTGGGAACGCAAATGAATAAAGAAAGTCGGCGTTTTCCAAACCTTTCGAGAACGTTCAGCAGTGGTATTACAAAGTCGCCGAACGAGGATTCGTAGCTTCTGAGATTCAGAGATTCAGACACGAAGTTAGTCAGAGTGACGCTGGAGCTGGAGACAAGGAGATATTGTCGGGCCTAGAAAGGTTTGAATGAGTGCAGTGACAACTCAAATCTGACCTTCCTTTACGATGCCGTAAACCCACAAATTTAATCTTTTTATATATACAGAGGCTGTTCACACATTTTTTAGACGATATAAATTGTATTCACAAAACTAAATTGCATAAAATTCTTTTGTTTTAAATGTTCTATTTGACATCCCTTATTCTGAACTATCTTTCGACACCGCAATTTCCAGGATAATAATGCCTTTTGAAGTGTCAGAAGAGGTATTCTATCCCATTCCTCCTGAACAGCTTTCCAGAGTCGTGTAAGGGTTTTGGGACGACGTTTGGATAATGCAGATTTTAAAAGTCCGAAAGCACAAAAATCCATAGGTGATACATCGGGAGATTTAGTAGCGATATCAGTGAAGGGTATGGCCTTGATACCAGTTTTTTGTTCCATTTCTTTTAGGAAATTTACAGTGGATTTTGATGTGTAACTGCTAGCTTTGTCCTGATAGAGTCTCACAGATTGATGGCACTGTAGGTAAAGCGATGGTATTTCATTCAGAAAAATTGGCGATAAAATATGTTCCTGATAGTATTTGGAGTTTATCTTGACATTTTTTTCCACTCTCTTTATTTTTAACTTGCCATTATAAGAAAAACCAGCAACAATCATGAATCCCTTAGAAAAACTTTCTTTCGGTTCTTTGAATCATGTACTTAAATTTTTTTCTCCCCTTTTATGATAATAAATGGCTCTTTTTTTTTGTTGCAATCATTTAAATACACCCATGATTCATCTATTGTGACAATTGTTTTCCATTTTTCTTTGGATAAGTGTTTCTCATATAGAATTCTGCAGCGTGTCCTGCATTCAGCGATATGATTTGGAAGAAGACGATGCACATTGCGTTTTTTCGCTTTCTTAAGATTTAAATCAACGTTTATCATTTTGTTTACAGTGGACACCGAGCAGTTTAATGATTTTGCAACTGTCCTTTGACTAGGGGGATTTTCTTTTAACATTAAACAACGTACCTTTGCAATAGTCGAAGATGTCCGTTTTTTCCTTGGATACTTGTTTGGAATTTTTGTCCCACTTGAGGCTTCAATTTGACGTTTTTTTCCTTTCTTGTTGACGATATTACCTATCGACGCTTTAGATATCACAAAACCATGACTCTCACATCATTTTTGGATAACGGAGTATGCATATTTCTCTTCGGAAAGAGCATAAATGTAGCCTTCGAACCACTGCTTTGTTAAAAACGCCATTTTGAATAAAAACAAAACTTTCAAGCCGCAGACGATAATTTTGACTTTTAAAAACATAGTACCATTGCAATTATTTCTTTTGCAGCAAACGATTTTTTATTACCGCTTACCAAAATTGTCTAAAAATGTGCGAACAGCCTCTGTATTGTAAATAGCCTGTATTTAGACGAGAAATACAATTAAAGCATTAAGTACAAAAAGGCTGGCAATCTTATATTCAAGGCAAAGTCCGTACAGTATGTTTCATGGTTTTAAAATTTCAGTTCCAACAAAGCTGATTAATGCACACAGAGGAACGATGAGAAGCAATACAGTTGAAGTTCACAATGATTTTTTTCTCCCTCCAGTGCGGAGATGCCACTAGTGCAGAATGTGATGTAAAACATCAAGAGTAGTGGTTTTCAAAAGATGATAGAAATGGTTCCGAGAGGGAACTTTGAAGGGTACGAGAGCAGATCTGAAAGGAGAATCAGAAATGAGCAAAGAGAACCCTTACGTAGGGGAAATTTTTTTCTTGGATGACCTGAAATATTGCCAGATTGTTATTTTCCGCTTTAAACAACCATGCAGAAATTTTACAGTAAAGTTATTGTTACTGCTTTATTTTTCAACCAATCGTAACGATTCTAAAGTCAGAACGTATCGGATATACACTGAAGAGCCAAAAAACTGGTACAGGCATGCGTGTGTAAATAACGGTGATATGCAACCAATCAGCGTAACGCGATGCGGTCGGCAACGCCTATATAAGACAACGGGTGTCAGGCGAAGCTGTTAGATCGATTCCTGCTGCTACAATGCCAGGATATCAAGATTTATGTGACTGTGAACGTGACGTTGTAGTCGGTGCACGAGAAATGGGACATAGCATCTCCGAGGTAGCGATACAATTTGGATTTTCTCGCACGGCCATTTCACGAGTGTATCGTGAATATCAGGTATCCGGTAAAAAATCAAATCTCCGACAGCGGTGTGGCCGCGAAAAGACCTTGCATGAAAGGGACCGTTGACGACTGACGAGAATCCTTAAACGAGATAGACGTGCGGCACTTCCTCAATTGCTGCAGATTTCAATGCTGGGGCATCAACAAGTGTCAGCGTGCGAACTGTTCAACGGACTGTCATTGATATGGGCTTTCGGAGCCGCAGGCCCACTCGTGTAAAAGTTGTTTACTGCATGGCCCAGAGATTTACGCCTCACCTGGGTCCGCTTACAACTCCATTGCATTGTTGATGACTAGAAACACGTTGTCTGGTCTGACGAGTCTCGTTTCCAATTGTATCGGGCGGATGGACGTGTACGGGTATGGAGACAACCTTATGAATCCATGGACCGTACATGTCAACATGGGGCTGTTCAAGCTGGTGGAGCCTCTGGGATGGTATGGAGCGTGTTCAGTTGGCGTGATATGGAACCCCTGAAACGTCTAGAGACGACTCGGACAGGTCACGGGTACATAAGCTCCCTGCCCGATCATTTATCCCCATTCATGTCCATTGTGCATTCCGACGGACTTGGGCAATTCCAGCAGAACAGTTCGACACCCAACACGTCGAGAGTTGCTACCGAGTGGATCCAGGATCACTCTTCTGACTTTAGACACTTCCACTGGCTAACTAAATTCCCAGACATGAACCTTATTGAGCATATGAGGCGTTGAAAGGCAAAGTGATGTAAGTCACATTTTCAACTTTTTCATTCGAGGGCAAATATGTAATACCCATGTTCAATTTATAGTGGAATTGTAAATAGTTATTATTTGCAATATTGTAATAATTGTTATGAATTATAATTTGTTCAATTTATGGTGGAATTTTTTGTAATTTTTGCAGTTAAACTCTTTGACTTACACCACTTTGCCTTTCACCGCCTTATATCTGGGATGCTTTGCAATGTGCTGTTCAGAAGAGATCTCCACCTCCCTCGCACTTGCTATGGATTTGTGGACTGCCCTGCAGGATTCATGGTGTGAATTCCCTCAAGGATACCTTCAGGCATATATATATATATATATATATATATATATATATATGTGTGTGTGTGTGTGTGTGTGTGTGTGTGTGTGTGTGTGTATGTGTGTGTGTATGTGTGTGTGTGTGTGTGTGTGAGTCAGTTGCATCCATGCTATATCACCATTAAGACCTGATGTTTTATCACGGTCGTTAAAAGATTGAAGAAAAGCCGAGACTATGCATCCAGACTATGGATTGCTGCAGGAAAAATCTAGTTATATTTCTTGAAGTAGTACCAACAAGCCCTCCCCCCCTTCCTTTTTTCAACAGAATTGCAACAGAACACGTTCATATTATCAATCTAGAAAAATTTCTAATAACATTTCATGTCAGGTAAGAATTCCATCACGAACGTTGAGCAGGTCGACCTGAATATCGCCTGTCGGAGTTGTTCAATGGAACCCCCCCTCCCCCCAAAAAAACCCCCTATGCGTGTATTTCATAGCATCGGAGAACATATTAGACTTTCCTAAGCCACACCCTCCTTACATCTTTCTCGGGGCGATATTCCTGAAAAAATATTTGACCCAATAATAAATAACAGGTAAGGGAAAGAAGACAGCCGGATCTCTCTTTGTTTTGATTTATTTCATTTTTTTCTATGAATTGCTTATGTCCCGTGCATGGGCGGTCTTAGACTCAATGCAAGAGACAACCATTCAAATGAAAGTAATTCTGAACGTCTTTAGTCCAGATCTTTTCTTGATTTCCATCTCCCAAATTATGATACGGTGTGATTTCGATTATTGCATATGAACCTCTTTTAAGGTATTTGTTAATAGTATAAAAATGTTCTTGTTTATACATAGACAAAATAATGTGAAAATACATAGTTTGATTTATCTGCAAAACATTTTTCTGCAGGTACGCAGCAGCCAAATTTGTAGAATTCTTAATTTTGAACTGCAATTTTTCAAGCATTCTAGGGGTGAACGAACCTTTTACTTTGTCCACGAACCAAAGAAATATAAACTATTTTTCTTCACTCATTTACGTGCCGGTTAATTTATCGGTAAGAAAAGACAAACTTTAAATAAAATAATAGCATTAATTATACAATAATTACTATAATTATAAATAATCATCAGTAGTATTGATTATACCTGCATTGAATAATTATCATATTATAATACATATGTATATATTATAAAACATACTACAAATTACATTTCAAGGTCTTCAGAACTCAATCACACAAATAACGGTCTTTTGGGTGCTTTCTAAATTGTTTTGCATGTCACCTCTGGCACAAGTACCTTTGGATTCGCCATCTAAGTTCTAGGACGGTGGTTCATAACCGGTGGTCCACGGACCCCAAGTGATCCGCGAGAGCCTCGGGAGTGGTCCGACACCACATATAAAAAAGTTGCCAAATAAATGGTGATTTTGAAAGCTATGTTCATTGAACTAGATGGGCCGAATATATCCGATGACTGTCAGGTGTTGAATTAATTTTTATGTATAAAAATTAAAGAATTTGTAGTTAAGTCGTACTGTACACTGTACAATAGCAATAATAAATAATGTGTTCTAAAAAACTTTTACTTAATATCCCCCGAATCAATCAATATGTTTCAATTTCAGGCTGAGATTTAGGCAATCTAATTCTAAAGATTGAAAACAAAGTTGAAACAAAAAGTGAGTACGTTAATCCTGTATCCCAGGGGTCGGCAACCTTTATTACTAGGAGGGCGTATTTCAGAAATGTGGAATTTCGGCGGGCACCACTGGATTTAGAGGAAAGGGGGGGGGGGGGTTAATATTTAAACATGAAAATATTAATGCGACATAAAATTTTAATACATGAATTCAAATTTTAATTTAAGCAAAGCAATCTCAAAATTGATAATTAATGCGATATTGGACATTGCAAATCTGCGGCCAACTCGTTGTAATGTGGAACATAAGTTGAATTCCCTGTTCTCAGGTATTGGTCCAAATGAGTGTCAGTAAGGCTTGATCGGCACTTTGATTTTAAATATTTCATATTGGAAAACAAATATTCATAAGCATATGTCGACGAGCAAAGAGAGTTCAATTTCAGAGCACACTTTCACAACAATGGGAAGCTATTCCTTTACGAAATTCTAGAATTTTTCTTCGTTGTGATGTGATTTTAATTCAATGTTATTTCTTATATTTATAATTTCAAATTCTAAGTCCTCCTTATTGGAAATATCAAAATATGTTGCGATTTTATCAGTCAAATCGTCACATCGTCCTCTGTATGACAGAAAGGATTAATAAAAAACGTCAAGAATGCCTCCAATTCGTAGAATTCTTCAAATCCGGTATTAAATTCTTCCAAAAAGGAATCAAAATGTTTGGCAAACTTATAGGTGGTAGCATTTCAATCGCAATAATTTTCTATCACCATTTTTTAAATTTTGGAAATGTGATGTTATCTTTCTCCATACGCGATTTCCAGAGCAGCAATTCAGCTTTAAATGCATTTATCGTACTTATCACAGATGTAAGGGGAGAGCGACGCTGTCGGGAGATCAGGCTGGTCAGTTTTTGATTTTTATGGTTTTACGATTTTTAATTATTTTTACTAAAATTATTCATTACAACTACGAGGGTTTATGATTCAAATATTTTAGATATTTGAACCGCGGGCACTTTAAAATTGCTTCGCGGGCACCGCGTTGCCGACCCCTGCTGTATCCCTTTTGCCTGAGGGATATTCTATACCAGAAATGGGGAACGAGCGGCCTTCATAAAAGCTAGCACTTGTATTAATTAATATTTAATTATACAGATTACAACAATTTCCAAATCAATAGAATTAAATAAAGAACGGCATGAATGTATGTACAGTGTCGGCTAAAATAAAGTTGACATTTTGAAATTGTTGTCTAAAGTCGCTACAATTGTTTATTTATCCAAATGAGCTTCGTTTACCTTGATTGTATGATACTTTAACTACACTTTATATGTAATTTAATGCTCAGAGTTTCTTAGCAATACTACCAGACATGTTATATGATCTCTACACAAAACTATTTTCTTACTATTATTGTTGTGACTGACTCCATGTACATTAAAACGTATTATTTTTCCTGCAAAAAAACAATAATGATTAATGTTATAACAAGTTTTTATCCTTATGTGAATACAAAAACATTTTATATTGTAACTTTTTATGTCAAATAATAAATAAATAAGGACTTAATTTTTTTTTTTGTTATTTTTCTATATAATGCACCAAATTGTTAAAACTATATCTAACTATAATAATTTCATAAAAGTCGCATTTATAGGTTCATCAACTTATGCGGCCTCCTTTATTACTACCTAATTTACATGTAGCCTCTAATGGCAAAAAGGTTCCCCACCTCTATTCTATCTCTCCCTGAAGTCGGTGTGTATGTGTGTGTGTGGGAGCGGGGGGGGGGTCCACACATGGTTCAATATCTGGCTTAGTTGTCCGCAGACTTCTACGGGTTAGGAACCACTGTTCTAGGATGTATAATTTAAATTCGTTGTTTCTTTCAAAAAGTCAGTCATTACTAAATAATATAAAAGAGTCGTTTTGTACGTTTTTTATGTAAACCTTCACAAACTTAAAAACTGCAATATTCATCGCAATATGTTATTACTCTAAGTGTGCTAATCTTCTCCCTAAAAGTATATAAATAAGGTACCTTATACTTTTTGCTTGAGAAAAAAACTGAGCATATTGGATATTATACTTCCGTCTGTTTCCTTTATTTGTTATTCCTTCTTTAGCACACATCTTACGTTTTTAGCATAATTCTATACTTAACATTATGATCCTCCCTCCCCTTTTAGGAGTTAAGGGTTTATAAATGAAAAATGTTGAAAAGAAAATCCTCATTTGATCTGACTGTCTAAGATTTGAGTTTTGAAATTATCTTTTCTTAATCAGTTTAACTTTAAATGCAGACTTCTCTCACCCTTTCTCCCACAGGAGGGCCCGCTCTAGGGGTGGGCAACCCGGACATTTGTCCGGGGCGCCAAAATTTAGAGGCGCCATTTTGGCTGAGAAAAGTATTGATGTGTTAAATACCCAATTAATAAAAAATTTCACATATCGATTTTTTCGTTGACTAATAATTTACAGTGCATAGCATATTTATATTGTTTATGTCTTCCAGAATGTCTGACGGTCAAAGAAAACTGTCTGGTTACCAGTACAAAAAAAGAAGGCTGGAAAAGGAAGCCTAAAGGCAAAAACAATCTGGTGCGTTAAAAAATTATACACTCAAGAGCCAAAACATTATGACCACCCCAACATTTTGCAATGAATTCGCCTGGATGACGTGGAAGGCACGTGATCAGGTGGAAGTGGTATTTAAGTGCTGCTGGAGAGTCTGAAGAATCATTCTTTCACTTACTTCTGAGTGTGATGGGAAAGGCTGCGGATCTAAGCGACTTTGATAGAGGGCAGATTGTAATGGCTCGAAGGCTCGGAACAAGTATTTCCGAAACTGCACGACTCGTGGGTTGTTCGCGACCTACAGTTGTTAGTACTTATGCAAAGTGGATGAATGACGGTGAAACCTGCAGTAGACAACATGGTGTTGGACGTCCACAGGCTATCAAAGAAAAAGGTCGTCGGAGACTGTCTCCCATGGTGAATCAAAACCTGAGCCAGACAGTGGCTCAGCTGACAGCCCAATACAATCCAGGGCCAAGTACAATAGTATCGCAGCACACTGTTCAGCGGACACTGTTGGATATAGGGCTACGCAGCAAACGTCCCACTCGTGTGCCTTTACTGACCAAGCGTCATCGCCAACTGCGCCTGCGCTGGGCCCGGGAACATCGCGACTGGTCCATGGATCAGTGGGAGAGATTTGCCTGGTCAGATGAATCACGGTTTGTCATTCATCACGCAGATGGCCGTGTCAGGATACGCCGTCTTCCAGGCGAACTGTTGCTCCCTCAATGTACAGTAGGTCATACACAGGCCGGTGGTGGCGGTATTATGCTTTGGGGGACGTTCTCTTGGGCGTCTCTGGGACCCGTGGTTGTGGTAGAGCAGACCATGAATGCTACAGGGTATCTGAACATCATTGCGGACCAGTTGCACTCTTACATGGCCTCTGTTTTTCCAGCTGGAAATGGAATGTTCCAACAGGACAACGCCCCGTGTCACAAGGCTAAAATTGTGTTGGAGTGGTTCCAGGAACATGATGCTGAATTCCAGTTAATATCCTGGCCGCCTAACTCACCGGATCTCAATCCGATAGAACACATTTGGGATGTCATGGGACGGCAGCTCAGAGTTCAAAGACCACCAATTCGCAATATCTCGGATTTGCGTGACCGTTGCTTAAACATCTGGTACAATCTGTCTCCGGCCATCTACCAAAGACTTGTGGCATCCATGCCAAGGCGGGTGGAAGCTGTGTTGCGCGCCAAAGGTGGGCCAACTCGTTATTGACAGGTGGTCATAATGTTTTGGCTCTTGAGTGTATCCAGCGTTGTACCAAAACAAATGACGACTCTGAGAATTCAACATCAAGTCCGGTTATAAAAGAAAATACGGAATCGTCAGAGGATGATGATGACAAACAAATGGACGAAGTTTTAAAATTAATTGGAACTGACGACACTCTGACTCTATCTTCACCAGATGAAAGCATTGAAAAAATTGACACCAACGTGACACCCGCAGAAAGCGTTCTACAAACTTTGAGTACAGATCCAACATTGTGGCCAAGAATTTTAGGAGACGCTTTTTAGTAAGACAAGATCCACCTAAACCATTGCATAATTACAAATTTCCTTCCAATGACATTGGTGGACATTTTAGCGCAAATTATTATACACGAATTTTAAGCAATAGAGAGCAAGTTTTACGAGACTGGCTAGTGTACTCTCCTTCACAAAATTGCGTTTACTTCTTCTGTAGCAAAATTTTTGGCCGTATAGTTAGTTCTCTTTCAAAGGAGGGTTTTAAAAGTTGGAAGCACCTCGGCGGAACTTTAAAAGAGCATGAAATTTCCAAAAGTCATATTCAGGCCCAAAAATAATGGCTAGAAATGAACCAAAGGTTAAAGTGTTGTAAAACTATAGATGCAGCCTCTCAAAGAATTATTAATACCGAAACAAATCATTGGAACGAGGTGCTTCTAAGAATCGTAGCAGTTACTAAAATGCTTGGTAAAAGTTCTCTGGGTTTTCGAGGTACAAGCGACAAATTGTTTGAGTATAATAACGGTAATTTCTTAAAAATAGTTGAGTTGCTATCTGAATTTATGATTCCATTATGGAAGAGAACGTTCGTAGAGTGCTCAAAAAAAGAAGGGACTAAAACTCACTAACTCGGGAAAAATATACGAAACGAGATAATAGATCTGCTGCATCAAAGTGTAAAGTCTTATATTATTGATGAAATAAAAAAAATCCAAATATTTTTCCATAATTTTAGACTGTACTACTGACATTAGTAAGGTAGAGCATATGACTCTTGTAATCAGCTACGTTTCAATCAATACATTTGACGCTGATGTTGAAATAAAAATTAATGAAAGCCTTTTAGGCTTCTTACTAGTCGAAAGATCCACAGGAAAACAAATGTCTGATAACATAATTGAAGAACTTAATGACTTAAGTTTAAATTTGCAGAATATCAGAAGGCAGGGGTACGACAACGGGTCCAATATGAGGGACGATAAAGCAGGAGTGCGATCTATAATAAAACAATGTAATTCGCGAGCATTCTATGTTCCGTGTAGTAGCCATTCTCTCAATCTTGTTGTTAATGATATGGCAAAAGCATCCTAGGAAGCTGCTAATTTCTTCAACATGGTCCAAAAATATATTTATTTTTTTCGGCATCTCCTTTTCGATGGACAATACTTTTAAAACATGTTCAAGGTTTAACTTTGAAACCATTGAGTGACACTCGATGGGAGAGTAGGATAGAGAATGGAATCTCCCAAATGGAATCTCAAAGGCCTTAAAGCCTTTGAGATTTCATTTGGGAGATGTATACGACGTCTTGCTAAGCATTTAAGAAAACCAAGAAATTGATAATTTAATAGGAGACGAGGCCTTGGGTTTATTAAATTCTATTAAACAATTTAAGTTTTTGTGTTCATTAGTTATTTGGCATAAAATACTAAATTCCATTAATCCAATAAGAAGTTTATGCAAACAAAAAATTTTGTTCTAGCCTCTGCACTTGGTCTTTTTTACAAAACTGCAAAATATTTGTTAAGAATCTTCGATCGGATTCGTTCTACGATGAAATTATTCGCGAAACAGAGAGCGAAACAGATATCGCGAAACAGAGAGCGAAGTGTAGGGGAAAGCAGTTATTTATTGGTCCCGTCGCCGAGAGGAGGTTTTAGGGCGTCCCTCGTCCCTTTGATGATTCGTACTCAGACCGCTCTGGAGAGCGGTTTTAAGACGAATGATCAAAGCGACGAAATACTTCCCGGAGAGGGGGGGGACTAATCGACACCAAAATGTGTCAAGAGGCGACGGGGGAAGCTTATTCGCGTATGTGTGGTTGTAGCATTATACGAAGCACGAGATGTACCCATCAACGATCCAAAAGAAAAATATAAAATAGTTGTTTTTTTTATATTTTACAATAGATCAAGTACTAAATGCACTAGATGCTAGATTTGAACAACTTAGTAATCATAGTAACTATTTTCAATTCTTTTATAATATATACGATTTAAGTACCATGTCCAAAGAAATGCTACTAAAACGCTGTAAGAATTTAGAATGTATTTTAACTGATGGTGATTCTGTTCACATAAATGGGCTGGAACTAGCAGAGGAAATTTCGGCAGTATCTGCGATTTGGGGCAAAAAAGAAAGCCTAAGCAATGTACTGAGCTTAATAACAAAGTTAAATTTTGCCCTAAACCTTACTATTGCTTTAAGAATATTGCTAACGATACCAATAACTATAGCAAGTGGTGAAAGGAGTTTCTCTAAATGTTATATTTTTCTTTCTAAATATATGCTTTTATTAAAATTTAAATAAAAGATTTGATTTTTATTGAAAATAAAAATATACCTTTATTTAAATATATATATATTCTTAAGGGGCGGCAATTTGTCTTTTTGTCCGGGGTGACGTAACCGCTAGAGCGGGTGCTGCCCACAGTGATTTTAAGGCTCAGTATAATGAAGGACTTCAGGCTTTCCCATTACTCTCTGGACTTCAATTTTTATTTGACTGTATATTGAAGAAGTGAAAGGATTTTAATCTCAGAAGTCAATTTCCGAAATAGGCACCGCTTTTTGAAAACTGAATAAAGACTGGAACTTCGAACTCAAATGGTTTAGTTATGCTTCTGTAAGGACTTTGCCTTCAATAAAAGACTGCCAGCCTTGTTGTATTTAATGCTTTAATTGCGTTTCTCGTCTAAATACAGGCTATTTACAAGATATATCAAAGATTTAATTCGTGGCTTCACGGCATCGACGAGGAAGGCCAGACTTGAGTTGTCGCTGCGCTCATTCAAGCCTTTCTAGGCCCGACAATATCTCCTTGTCTCCGGCTCCAGTGTCACTCAGAATAACTTAATCTATGATTCACTGTCTTTTTTTAATTCGTGTCCGGCGACTTTATATACCTTCGCTGAACGTTCTCGAAAGGTCTGGAAAACGCTGCCTTTCGTTATTCAGTTACGTTCCCAGACGACTAGGCGCCTCCGTACAGCCACTTCCTTTTGGTAGCTGACGAACTGTTCCGCGAGCTGTCGGTAGCACTTCCGGTCTCTATGTCGCCAAGATTGTCTGTCTGCAGCCGACCAAATCGATTATGTGCACAAACCGCGCGTTGGTTGGTCTTCCTGGATTTTCCCCTCGCAAAATATTTGCTATTGTACGGGAGTCGTTACACCTCGATGTCGAAAACCATGGTCATGGAGGGCCATGTTCTTCGTTTCAATAGATAATGGCTCGCTGTATTTCTCTTTCCATCTTTTTCTCTTGATATTAGGAGAACGAAATCGAAATATCAAGAATCTAGATAATTAATTATGTAAATTTAGTATTTTTCAAGCAAATTATGAACTTAGAATGTCTTTCTCCATTTCTCTGTCTTTTCTTTTTCTGTCTATAGGAGAAAGGCGAGATCGAAATATCAAGAACTAACGTAAGTAATTATGCATTTTTTTTTTCAAACAGATTATTTACTATCCCAGTATTTTTTAAACCCAGATAATCAGTCAGTCTAAGAACGAGAAAAAAAAATAAAATGACGAATAGAAATTTTAATTTTTGTCGAAGATTAGAAACCGAAGAAAAGTTCAGTGTTAGAACATGTCTATCAATATTTGATTTTTTTCAATTGTAAAACAATTATAGTTTCCTCCTTTAAAAATTTGTTACGTGGTATCTGTCTCCGAAACAGCGAAATTTTTAACTAGTTATTAGAAACTGTCGAACCTTACGAATTCGTTTCTCACATGACCAGTCGGCCGTTTTGACATCATTTTAAAAATAATCGATGCAGTCTTCGATTCTCTTGACGTTGGCAAAAATAAAATCCAAATGAGTACTTGATCTCTTGTGATATTAGCAAAAAGTGGTCTCCAAGATTTTATCAATATCGTATTGATACATGACTCGAGGAAACGTAAATTGCCTTCAGTGTAATGCATTTTTGTACATTTTAAACAATATTTTCATTTATTTACTTCAATACTTTTCATTCTGTTATTTACTTCATACTTTTCATTGTGAGGAATATGAGCTTTAACAGATGGACTTTATACTTTGCTGCAATTGTGGATAATTGCAAGAACTAGAAAGAAAGACACTCTAATTTGTCTCATGCCCAGATTTCAAAAGAGAGAATGGTACTTACAAAATGAATACCTTTTTTAAATTTCTTATTATTTTCTTAAGCATAATTTTCAAGCAATATTGCTGAACAAGATTCTCCTATTTTGAAAAAGAAGCAAATGAACGGAAGAAAAAAAGATCTTTCCTGTCCATTTTTAATGTAGGATTGCATTCCTCAATAACGGTTCTCCGGAAAAAAATTCAGAGTCCGTCCTGCGTCGCGAGTAATAATTTTGGCAGCGCGCCAAACCCAGTAGCAGTAAACAGTTAAACAGAAAAGTACGAAAATGCGCCGCACTGCCCCCCCCCCCCCAAAAAAAAAAAGAAAAAAAGAGGTAAGCTACGAAAAGTAATCCTACGTTAATAACCCACAGTAGTTTTGTTAAAATAGATTACCTGAAATTATTTTTTATTGTATGTATATACTAGCTGATAACCCGCACTTCGATACGAAGTACATTCAAATTAAATACAACGGTCAATGTATGCAATTAATGACAATATATATATATATATATATATATTTATAATAAATACGACGATCAATCTATACAATTGATGTAAAAAAATACATTTATAAAAAAATCGTAAGGGATATTTTATAGACAAAATAAAGTAGAAGAAAATATTCAAATTAAATCTAATAGGACATACTAAAGAATATAGTACAGTTAATATAGTACAGTTTCAGGAACATATTTTTACTGTATTTTAATATTTTTTTAGATAATCTCCAATCGTCTGCCGCATTACCAAGAAAAGAAAAATATTTTTTGTCTATTTCGTTGTTATGACGTGACGATAAATTTATTTAAAGTACCAGAAAAAGAAATCACGTGATCAGCATTTAATAAATTACATTCTAAAAATTAATCTTTAAAAATTCACCAAAAATCAAAAAATGGAGGTAAATATTCGAAAAAGACTGCATTTTAAAGGAATTTTTATGATCTTTCTCGTGATATAAATTTTATAACCCTCAAATTATTATTTTAAATGCAAACTTAAAAAATGTTACTAAAACAGCTTAAAAATTTAATTTTAAAAAATCTTTAAAGAATTTTTCAAAAATCTTTCTTAGTGCACCCCTACACTATAAGAAGAATCTCCATGCAAAATTTCAGCCCTTTAAGTCCAGCGGTTTGGTCTGTGCATTGTATGTCAGTCAGTCAGTCAGTGAGTCAGTTACGGAACTGTTTTATATATATAGATTAACTACAATTTTTATCCCTTCATGAGAAAATCCTAGTCTATGTGACCGTCCTTAGGGGTTAATTTACATCTATTTAGGATTTCCTTTGACATACAAGACATCAGTTGAGGATTTCGGCTTTTTATAAAGATCTTTATCACTTAAGACTTCATAAAATTATTTTAAATAATCAATCTTCACAGATATTCAATCTTCACAGATTTGAAACTCTTCAACACACAATACATGAATATAAACACATAGAGGAGATTTTTTTCAAATTTTTGTCTACAAGCTAGAGATTCTGTACCAAAATAAAAACAATAATCTTAAAACAGGAAGGTAACTTAAAGACTCGGGTGACTGTTAATAGAGATATCGCGGAAAGTTAGGAAATTTAACTATAATAATAATAATAATAAATCCCCGATTCCAATAAACGAAAACCGGATTCTGTAAAGAAAGGAATATTATTGTGCTTAATCATTTATGAGTGCTGTTTTACAGCAATTATGCAAAATAATTTGTTTTATTGTCCATAGACTACACTACATTAAGCCACGTCTACTACAGTAGCAATTTATTACTTTTTTGGCAGCGTAGTACTTGTTTGTCTTTCCAACAAAACAGATACAAATTTTCATAACTTTTATATAAAGAATGCCTTTGTTTATAGGTTCAGATAATATTTGCGTTTAACGCATGCCAAACATACCTACCCATATCCTTATTATATGTGACTGGCGTCCTCCAAAAATCTTCAAGAACGCTTTGAGGGATTGTGTCACAAAGCGTTCCTGAGATAATTAATGGACATTGTCTTACTTGAGGCTCCGTGATTCCAAAATAACCGGACCTGACAACACTGATAGAGTTTTTTTAGACAGAGAAAAATGATAAGCTTTCAAAAATAGAAGGAAAAAAAGAGCTAACGGATATGGGCAGGTATTCGTTGATCAACCACTGTTTACGTAAGTACCTCATGAACCCCACACTCGTGAAGTTCAGAAAAACAAATAAAAAAAACCTACTTAGTTGTGAGAGTGAGAGCAGCTAATAAAGGTATTTGCCATGAATTATGCATCAATCACTCGAAGTTCACAGCACTTATTGTAAGTAACTCCCCCTGATTCCACCCGAGAAAAAAAAAAATCTCGAAATTTAGAGAGAGAGAAAAAAAAAACCGTTCTTTTTCCTTATTCATTTTGTTTTATTAGCAAAATGTCTTTGTATGTAAATATTCATGCATTTTGTCATGGGAAAAACACATTATTTACACACGAGAAGAAAAAAGCTTAGCAAAATATTTAATAACTTTTGGTAAATTTTTCGTCTATGAAAGATATTAAGATCCGGTGAAACTGTCATCATTTGTTTCCCATAATAAGACGACATTTTGTATAATTGACGTGAAATATTTTTGTAATAATTATTTTTACCCCTTTCAAAAATTTTGTAGACTATTTATATAAAATACTTGAAAAAAAAGCATTTATGTTTATTTTCAGTACTTCAGATTTAAAAGTAAAATTCCAACAAACGCTGTAGCATTCCGACGTTTAAAAAGTTCTTGCAGTGGTAGTCAGCCTCTAAGGTTATGCTAAGATGCATGTCGAATGGAAAATAATAATCAGGGAAATACAATATTGAACGAAAATGCTTACTGAAAAACAGGAACGTTTTAGCATTAGTACTGTAAGGACTTTGCCTTAGATAAAAGACTGCCAGCATTTTTGTATTTAATGCTTGAATTGCATTTCTCGACTAAATACAGGCTATTTACAATATATATATAAAATTAATTTCTTGGGTTCCCGGCATCGACGAGGAAGGTCAGACTTGAGTTGTCGCTGCGCCCATTCAAGACTATTTAGGCCCAACAGTATAGCCTTGTCTCCGGCTCCAGTGTCACTCTGAATAACTTAATCTCTGAATTACTGACTTTCAGAAGCAACGAATCCGCGTTCAGCGACTTTATACATCACTGCTGAACGTTCTCGAAAGGTCTGGAAAACGCCGAATTTCTTTATTCAGTTACGTTCCCAGACGACTAGGTGCCTCCGGTCGGCAACTTCCTTTTTTTTTGTAGCTGACGAACTGTTCTGTGTACTGTCGGTAGCACTTCCGGCCATTATGTCACCAGGCGACAGTCTGTCTGCAGCCGTCCAAATCAATTATGTGTAAAACCGCGCGTTGACTGGTCTTCCTGGAATTTCCCCGCACAAAAAAATCGCTATTGTATGGGAGTCGTTAGAGTATGTAGTACCAAGAAATACAGGAGGACTACTGCCGAGCAATCCTTCATATCAGGGGTGGGTATTAAGTCGATCGCGATCGACCGGTGGACCACCAAGACATTTTGGGGTGATCGCCTTGACTAAGACCTAAGACGCGCATACTAAAAGAAACATATTTCTGGAACACCGACGCGATTTGCTTTAAACGTAGTTTTAAAAGAGTAAGTTTTTTTTCTTGTAGTTATGTAGGTAAGTACATATTCCGTATTTATTATTAAGTTATAATAAATATTGTAGACCTTTTTTTTAGCTCGCCACACCTACGTCACTGGGTGGACCGCAACACCTTGAAAAAATTAGAAGTAGCCCGTACCCTGGAAAAGTCTGTCCACCCCTGCTTTATATCAACCGTGACAAATGCGTTTCAACCGAAACTCTGCATTGCGGACTGCCCACTGCTGCTAGCCTTACATAAACCTCTGATCACTTTTGTCAGTGCAGATTGTCCATATCAAGTAATGCAAAATTTGCAAGCAACGTAAAACAGTGGTTTGGTTTGGAGCGCTACGGTAATTTTCTTGGCCACATGAGGGCTAATTAGATCGGGACCTACTGCTTAAAGCCAGTTCCGAACTACTACAAACGTCCATGCAAAGAGTGGGACTCGAACCCACAGACCCTGGCATCGAACGCCAGTGCCCTAGCCTTTCCTCCAGCGTCCGGCGTAAAACAATGGAGAGGTGTCATACAGTATGAGGAATCCGTGTTCACTATTTTTGCTACAAACAGACGAATATGAGTGTGGCATCAGCCGATGTGAATAAACTAGACAGAAAGGTTTCTTTTTCTGTTGTAACAACTTCTGGCGAGTAACCGAGGCGTTTGATTGATTTCGTGGCAAATAGTAAGCAATGTCCAAGTGGTTTCTAAATATTAAATAAACAGGCCAGAATTTTACTAAAACTTAAAAAATTTAGTATGGAACTCAAACTTAACAGATTGAACGTTGATTTGAACCTATTATTGCTGAACGGGACGGCTGGTTACAAAAGATTTTAACAGCGGCTTCTCCTTTCAACTAGTTTAGTTTTTCGGGAGAGGAAAGTTCATAGGGCCGCTCAAGTCCAGATCTTATGGTGCATTCACATTGGACAGAGTTCTCTCCCCAACTCCTGTCACATCACTTAGTCACGGTAACATTAGACACGGTATTTAGAACCACCCCCCTTCCCGCTCTTGATCTCCCTCGCTCTTGGTGTATCCCCCGACCCCGCTCGACACCATTTGACCCGCTGACCTCACTCTGTTTCTTTGAAGGACCGCCAGAGAAGGCGATCGGGCGCAGGAACAGAGTACAGAGACACATAAATCACTGGCAGAGGGAGAGAGCGCTGTGCAAGTCTGTACGTGCTATTAAGGGGACTCTCCTCGAAAACAGAGTCTGGAATGTATATGCTGCTGACAATTCCTTTTCAGCGACGTGTGAGTCCTTCCTAGAAACGCTTGTTTTCGAGAAGAGGAGCATGAATTATCTCCCGATGACTGGCCGTGTCTTGGATCCGTTCAATGGGTCGTTAAGTGAAAACTTATGGCTTCTGTAACGTCAAAATCTCTGAATAACGGCCACCAAGTGACAGGTTTAGGAGTCCTCAAGGTGGTCGACGATTTTTAACACAGATTTTTCCCAACTTTCAGGAAAGATGAGAAGCGCGGGCTTAAGGCCCCAGACTAGAGATCTCGGTGTGTGTGTGTGTGGGGGGGGGTCAAACATCGTTTCTTCCACTGGACAGATATTTTTTTGATCCTCTGCGGCACGTGATTGTCCCACACGGTTTTACGTGCCGTTACACCGTAAATCTTTATAGTGGCTCAGTAAGGCCAGCATGGTTTGGGTACACTTGAATCGTTGGATCTGTGAATACTGAACGTTATCTTTTTGTT
Organism: Dolomedes plantarius; assembly: GCA_907164885.2. Classification (NCBI taxonomy): domain Eukaryota; kingdom Metazoa; phylum Arthropoda; class Arachnida; order Araneae; family Dolomedidae; genus Dolomedes; species Dolomedes plantarius. The sequence goes on from OU015501.1 coordinate 62,766,764, forward strand.
CTCAGTGTTAATCTCCTGTGGTAGGAATGTGAGTTCGTAAAAGACAAGCAGCTTTAAACTACAGCTGCCGTTCGATATACCCTCAAATAGCAAAAGATGACCAAAGTGATGCAAAACCGTACCAGCCAAACATTATCGATCCTCTTCGTACTATGTTGACGCACTTCACTTCTACTCAGCCACATTTCAACAGGTAATTTTACCATTCATCAAGCCTTTGTGGTCAGCCAGTGAACACGACAGTGAAGAGTCCAGTTTTTTGTTCCCAATTTCTTATTTGCGTAGCTTTGAGCGACATTAAGCCAAGGATTTTACAGCTAGTAAGTCAAATGCAAGCTCAAAATTCTCACTAATTTTTAAGTTTTCAGGGCTTTAATGTTTGCTATTAAGTTTGCTTTTACGTTCAATTTGTTATTGCTATTAAGTTTATTTGTAACATTTTATTAAAGTTGTTTACTACAAGTAGCTTGTTTCTTCGAAAAATTATGCCATTTTTGCATCTAAAAGGGTAGGTTGGGAAAGGTTTCTTGTCAATTTTATTTTTTTCAAGTGGTCCCTGATCAACAAAAGGTTAAGAACCATCATTGTTGCCTAGGAGGTAACACCGCGAGAACGTCCAAACCTTTAGTTGGGATTCGAAGCCAAGTCCGTGGAAGCTTAACCACCGTACGATGTGGCCAGAAGATTTGACTAATTGATTACCCTACGGAAGATCTTTACGATTAATAGACTCTGAAGAAAGGATTTGGTTTGGTTTGGAGCGCCACGGTCAATTTTTGCTACACGAGGGCTAATTAGACCGGTGCCTACTGCTTAAAGCCGATTTCCGATTCAAACCCACAGACTTTGGTACCGAATGCCAGCGCCCTAGCCATTCGGCCATCGTCCGGCCTGAAGAAAGGAACTTCCTTAAAAAGAAAGTTCGTAATTTTTTTAATGCTCTTCCCTGTAAATAAATAGTTTTGGTATGTGTCTTAGCACGACTGTCAGAGGTGACACTCAGGCTGCAGTTCTGTCATAGATCTTATAGACAGGCCCGCTGTCGACAAGCGATATAGAGAAACTTACGACCTCCTGGACTGCGTGCCTATGTCTTCACTGCCGATAATCTTATAGCGAGATGTACTGCCGCCGGCCGAGAGAGAGGAACGAAGAACTCGTGGGCGGCGTAGTAGGAGCGACGACAAACCGGCGGGAGGTAGTTATTGGGCTTCTCTAATCTTAATAAAAGAAAGTGACACCTTAGTAATTTGTTAAATTCAGGATGACTCATAAACAGTTCCTCAATAATAATAACAAGACGTTTATTACGTTGACACCGCAACTGACATACGCAGACAGTTAGCATATACAAATAATGCTGTCAAGCGCTCAACATGCTTAGACTTCTTGAAGTCACTCAGACTTCCGCTCACACCTAAACCGGTTGTTTAGTGCAGCATCCGCAACCACTTAATAGGGCAGCTTTCCTACTACTGGACCGTTTGTCCGTTGTAGGTCTAATACCGCCCGCGCTCTAGCCTTCCACTACGTGGCAATGTCGGGATTCTTTTCCCCGTCCTCTTCTAGGAAATTCATTCATTCCTTCAACTTTTGCGCACTCGAGAGCCTCCGCCCAGTATTTCCTTCTCCGTCTTCATCGCTGGACCCCCCCCCTCTTCTCCCCTCTCTGGTCTACGGGGTGGCGTTACCCTATGACCCGATGGGCATTTCCGCACACACACACACACACACACACACACACACACACATATATATATATATATATATATATATTTATATTAATAATAACGTCCCACTATTATTAATCTAACGCGTATTCTAAATTATCCTTGTTTCCTCTCAATAAAGTACAGCCCCTTTTTCCAAATTGTGATCTAGGAATAAACGACCTAACTAACTAGTTTGTCCCTTAAATCACTACGAGCGAACAATTAAAGTTATTTTTAGACATGATTCAGAAGCGCGTGTGTTCTCGATCGCCTTTCGAAACATCATACGACGTTGAATCATACTTTCACGTGTTCGATTCTGGCCAATTGAGGGTATTTTAAACTCCTAGCACCCTCATGCTATATAAAGGCCAAACAGTGATTTTCCTGCCCTTTTCCGTGTCTGTCTTAGTACCTTGCTCATGTCTCGTCCCTGCTTTTGTTATATCCGCGATCTCTCGCCCTGTGTTGCTCTATCATCGCGCTTCTCTTTCTAAATTCAACATGTTCCACATAATGTAATGTCCGGTGATACACTAGCTTCGGCAGGTCCGAGGCTAATTCGCTTGTGTTTAATCGTCAAAGTACAGTTGATGTACAGTTGCTGAAATGTCTTGCATATGTCTTCATCGTATGCCTATGAATAAAGCCGTTCTATGGATGTTAAAAGTGTATGTATTCCTGCTCTTTCCTCGAATGCTTCCATCACCACGTCTACTAAAGTGTTGGAATCGCGCCCATGATGTGCCGTTATTACAAGAATCATCTCCTCCACTACGCGATGTGAATGCTATTACACACACACAGACATATATATATATATATATATATATATATATATATATATATATACACTGAAGTGCCACTGAATTAGGGATACCTACTTAGTAACGAGTTGGGCCTCCTCTGGCCTTGATAACGGCTACCACACGACGAGGCATAGATTCAACAAGTTTCTGGAAACGTTCCACTGGAATGGCTTGCCAAATATTGGCTAAAGCTGTCCATAATTCAGTAAGGTTCTTTGGTGCTATGTGATGGCCTTTCACGCCTTGTTGCAAAACATCCCAAATATGCTCAATAGGATTTAAGTCTGGGCTTCTAGGTGGCTAATTCATGACAGAGAAGTCAGAGGAATGCTCATCCAACCAGCCAGTAGCTAACCGAGACTTGTGAAAGGTACACTTGCCTTGTTGGAAAACTCCATTACCGTGCGAATAACAGAACAGCATAAACGGATGGAGGTGATCACTCAGCAACTCTACGTAACGAATTGCATTGAGGGAGGTTGGTACACGCACCAAAGATCCCAAACTGTGCTACGAAAAAACACCCTAGACCATGATTGAGCCACCATGCCCTTGTACAGTTCCTGCCAGGCATGCAGGATCCATGGCTTCATGAGCCTGACGCCATATTCTCAGCCTCCCGTCGGCATCGAGACTCATCACTTCATACTACTCGTTTCCAGTCCTCTACACTCCAGTCTCTGTGCTCTCTTGCCCAGGCAAGACGTACAGCCCGATGGCGAGTATAGAGCAATGGTACTCTCGTAGGTCGACGGCTCCCGAAACCCATACGATGAAGCGAGCGTTGCACAGTCCGTTTACTGACTGTACGACTGACACCGTCATTAAACTGGGTGGTAATTTGAGCTAATGTTTGGCTTCGCTGGCTACGTACAATACGCCTGAGACGTCTCTCACCACGCACTGTCAAGGCTAATTTTCCTTTGCAGTTTGCCCGATCGCTAGTTTTTTTTCCACCATCCATGTATTCTTGGTATACTCTTGACACTGTCGACCTTGAAGATCCTAGCTGTCTGACGATTTCGGAAACTGAATGGCCCATGCGTCGCTCACCTACGATTTGTCCGCGATCGAAGGCGTCTAAATCAGTCATTTTACCCATACTGGCAATTCCAACAACTAATTCAGAACAACCACAGTACGCGCTATATATGCAGTTACCACAGCGCCATCAGTTGCGCATACATGATGCGCAGCGCTACACAATTTGCACAGGCTTTGCTATCCCTAATTCAGTGGCACTTCAGTGTATATATATATATATATATATATATATATATATAAATTGCAAGTTATAGAAAAATTATAATAGAAATTTTAAAGATAATCGATAATAATCCTTTTCCTGAATCAAGTTTTCAGGATCTGAATATTATTATGTATTCATAATCTAATGCTTGGTTACTTATGGGACGTAAAAGAAATTACACTTTTTCTTAACTTTTATAAAAATATATAGATATTGATGATTATTAATTAATCAGTTGGTTTCAATGCATCAAATTAATCTTGATAGTTTTTTTTTTTCCCTCTTATACAAGATAGTAATAAAGCTTAACTTTTAACAGCTTCCACCTTTTGGAGGTCCTAGGATAGAACTTATCCCGACTTTGCGGAACTATCCCTCTGCCTTTCGTGATGGGCAGTGGATGAAGATGTTTAAAAATTTTGTGTTCAATGACATGTTAACGAACCTTTCGTTAACTCAATTTTTTTAAATTGTTGAATTTTATTGCAGCTATCATGAATGAAAAATCGATCTTCATAGATACAGACTAAGACCTCCTTGATATCATCTTATAAACATTCAGCCGTAAGTATTTAGATAACGCAGAGGAACAAATTGCTTTCCTTCATTTAAGGAGAAATTCCTGCAAATTTTTCTTTCTGAAGCAAATCTTCCATTAACACTTGTCCGAAGACGCGTAGCTCATATACGAGTAAATAAATCCACTTTTTTTTTCTCTAGCTTCTATATAAATGGAGCACCATATAGGCGAGGCAACGTTGTTCCTTATGCGGGGACAACACAGGAACGACCATGCCTTAGCCAGGATTCGAACGTCATCCCACTGATTAGAAGTGCACGACTAACCTCTATACAATGTGGGTGGATTATTAAAAGGTGTTACAGTTTAGTTACTGTTGTGTATAGCTTTATAAATTATATAATATAATTAAATATACAGAAAAGTAAATCGTTAATAATTTTCTCCACCTATTGTTTGAAACAGGTATTGTACAAAATTTTTAAACATCTTCATCCATTGCCCATCACGAATGGCAGAGGGATAGTTCCGCAAAGTCGGGCTAGTTCTATCCTAGGACCTCCAAAAGGTGGAAGCTGTTAAAAGTCAAGCTTTATTACTATCTTGTATAAGAGGAAAAATATCTATTGTTTAAGTTTGATGAGTGTCATTAGATTAATTTTCGCGCGGATTAATTGTAGTGGCATTCATGAAAGTTGAGCAAATTATAAATCATGTTTTATGTACTGTAAATGTAACATACAGTTATTTAATTTATTTTAGTGTTTGATTGACTGACAATTTTCAATTTATTTTAATTCTTTTTCATGTTGATTGACTGACTCAAGGTAATTTTTTTTTAAATTAAGCTTTGTTTAGTCTTTTATTTAATTTACCCCCTTATAATTTTTAAGTTTTAATACGCTTAAATTTCCTTATATATATATATATATATATATATATATATATATATATATATATATATATATATGCATATATATATATATATATATATATATATATATATATATATATATATATATATATATATATATATATATATATATATATATGCATATATATATATATATATATATATATATATATATATATATATATATATATATATATATATATATATACATATTTGTTAGATCTTGGGCTCTATTCCACAAGAAATTTCACACACAATAATTAACTCTCATAGTATTTAATCTCTTTATTCCTTTCTCTAATGAATAAAGCTAGCTCTCTTACTCTGTCTCTCTCAGAGCTATACAACAACACTGACTCCCCCCTCTCCTGGTCAGGGAGCGTCCCTCATAGGGTTGCTACATTTTTGGTATGGCCCCTTCGTAGAAGGGTTGCTACATTTTTGGCATCTGCCAGAACATACCGCCACGCCTTGCAATGTTTTTAAACATTCAAGAAAGGTAGATTACATACACTTAATGGACTGGATTAGATACAAAAGTCCAATATTCAATAACACAAATGCAAATACAATATAAAAATGAAATCACATGATAGCTCTTAAACAATAATACGATTAAAAAAAAAACAAATTAATTAATTATTCAATCATGGGTAGGAGACATAACTTCGAAATTGGGCGCTTGTATTCACCCAATGCAGTTTTAACTTTGACAACTCTAACCTTTGAGTCTTTTCCAGGATAAATTTCACAAATTCTTCCTAAAGACCAGTGACACGGTGGTAAGTTATCCTCCTTAACAACTACTAAGTCTCCTACCTTTGCATTATCTTTCTCAAATTTCCACTTGTTTCTCTGTTGCAAATGCCTTAGTCACAAAGCAAATAAATATGCATACATAAACTTTATGATAGATACCTTTCCTTTGACTCTTATACTTAACACAGAAAGGGCCGCAAAAATCTGCCCCTGTAATATTGAAGGGAAAGGTTTGCCTGACTCTTTCTCTAGGCAAATCGGCCATCAACTGATCCATTACCTGTGGCTTAGCCTTAAAGCAGGTAATGCAACCATGAACAATTCTCCTACATATGCTTCGCCCATTAATTATCCAAAACTGCTGCCTAATTTGATACAGTAAAGCTTGAGGCCCTGAATGCAAATACTTTATGTGAAAATATTTAACAATTAACTCTGTTAATTTATGCTTGGTTGGCAACAAAATTGGGAACTTTTTCTCATGGGGTAAATTACTATTACTCAGTCTGCCTCCTACCCTTAAAATACCATCCTTATCAACAAAGGGGTTTAGATTGTTAAGTGGGCTGGTCTTAGAGCCCTTTACATTGGTTAGCTCATCTCTGAAGGTCTGATGCTGTACTAACTTTACCAGATATAACTGAGCTTTTTCCAGTTCTGCTGTGTCCAATGGCCCAGTCTTGCGGTCTATTACTTTGCAGTTTTCCACAAACCTGAAAATAAAACTCAATACCCGAAGGATTTTTAAGTACTTGTTACTAATATTTAGTAAGTCATTCACAAAATTGTTAGTAGTTATGTTTAAATTAACCACATTAGAGTCACAAGGAATTTTCAGCTCTGGTGTATGGTCATCTTTTATAACTGCCTCTGGAACTGGTGTATTGGGATACTCGTTGGTTGTCAGGTATTCAGGTCCACTCCACCAAAGTGAACAATCAGATAACTCTTGGGGGTTCATTCCTCTGGATATTAAATCCGCTGGGTTCTCGTCGGATGGTACATGACGCCACTGCGACATGTCGGTCAGTTCTTGTATTCTTGAAATACGGTTCGCAACAAATGTTTTAAGCTGATAGGGTTCTTTGTTTATCCATGATAGGACAATCATAGAATCGCACCATAAGAAAGTACGCTGTATCTCACATTGTATCGAAGATTTAATCTTTCGAATTAGCTTAGCTAATAATAAGGCTGCACAAAGTTCCAACCTTGGTATGGTTGTTCTCTTTATGGGTGATACACGAGATTTACTCGAAATTAGGTGCACTTGGATTTTTCCCTCATTTGTTATTGATTTACAATAAACAGCCGCACCGTAAGCTACTTCCGATGCATCAGAGAACCCATGCAATTCTATCACTGCAGGATTTTCCTGTAAAATGCACCGACCAATTGTTAAGCTGTTTAGATGTTGCAGCGACTCAATAAACTTCTTCCACTCTTGTTCTTCCTTTGATGGCAGTAAGTCAACCCAGTCAATTTTTAATAGCCAAAGCTTCTGAAGCATTATTTTTGCTTTAGTTATAACCGGTCCTAACAGGCCCAGGGGGTCAAACAGTCTTGCAATCGTGGAAAGAACATCTCTTTTACTATAGGAAGATTTCAAATCAGGTTTTACGTGAAATGCAAAACAATCAACACTTTGATTCCAAAAAACTCCTAGTGTTTTGGTTTCCTCGGGATTCGAAAAAGTATAATTTTCTTCATTGCTTTGTACAAGTGTTTTATCATTACTGCACCATTTATGTAAAGACATTCCTGCCTTTTTGAACATTCCCACTAATTGTTTTTGAAGCTCTTCTGCCTCATTCAAAGTTCTTGCACCACTAAGTATATCATCTATATACATGTCTCTCACCACGACCTGAGCTGCTAATGGAAAGTGGTGGGCTTCATCTATAGCTAGTTGTTTCAACGTTCGCGTAGCCAAGAATGGAGCGCTAGTGGTGCCGTACGTGACTGTGTTTAACTCGTAGGTTTTTATGGGTTCATCTATTCCCTCTTTCCACACGATTCGTTGTAACCTCCTCTGATCTGGATGAATCCATATCATGCGGTACATCTTCTGAACGTCCGCAGTGAATGCAAAAATGTGAGTTCTGAATCGAATCATTATCGAAAGGAGGTCATCTTGCGGCACCCCTCCATTATATTGTAGAGAATTTAACGAAGTTCCGCTGGTTGTTACAGAAGAAGCATTAAAACCTACCCGAAGTGGTGTAGTATTACTCTCTGGACGATATACGCCTAAATGGGGTATAAAATACATACCCTCTTCTTCATTATCTGTAACCTCAGTCATATGACCCATTGCTTTGTACTCGGCCAAAAAGTTCTTATACAACTCTAAATAAGAAGGCTCTAATTTCAGTTCATTCCATAATGAATTAAGTCTTCTAACAGCAATGGCTCTAGATCTGCCTAAGCACGCTGGATTTTCTTTTAGGGGCATTTTCACTATATATTTCCCTGTTTCATCTCTCGTATGGCTTTCCAAAAAGTGCTCCTCACAAATTACAGTTTCTTTATTTTTTATCGGCTCTGATTCGATATTCTCAATTTCCCAAAAACCTCTCAATAATTTATCTAAATCAACGCTATCTTTAACAAGCCCACAGTGTATCTTATTTACATTAGAAGCTAGTACATTTCCACTAACAATATATCCAAAGACTGAATTTTGCAAAATTAATTTAGTGTCTAAGGGATGTATTTGAGCAGGAATTAAACTCTCGTAGAATATTCCAGCTCCTAATAATGCATCTATGCTACCAGGTACATCAAAATTTTCATCTGCCAGTTTTATTTTGTTAAATCCCTGTTTGTTTACATTCAGGCGTTCCGAAGGTACGAATGAATCCGTTATTCGCGGTACGATTAAAAGATCTAGATTTGTTTGGAAACTCATATCTGCATTCGTTAACGTTGCATTAGCTTTTGACTTCACATTCATCGAAATATCATTTAAACCTGACAAAACTCTATTTATTTTTTCTTTCCTTAATCCTAGCCTTTCGGCGCATGAAAGAGTGATCAAGTTACACATTGATCCCGAATCCATCAAGCATCGCAATTTTTGAGTATTACCCCTCTCATCCTTAATAAAACAGTTAATTGTACTCAGTAAAACAATTTTACAGCTGTCATCACTTCTCGTTGTAAATAATTTATTAGGTAATTCACTGCTTGTTGATGGTATAAACTCTGCCGAGAACGGCGAAAGATTTTGCCCTTCATTGGAAGAATTGCGAGTCTCTTGGTTCCCAACATAGTCCGCTCTAAACTCTTTCTTTTTGTCAGACTGGTCTGCAATTTTCTCTTGAGAAAAACAAAGCGTGTAGTGATGTGATTTTAGACAATAACTACACCTGTATTTTGATTTACACAGCGCAATTTTATGCTGAGCAAGACAATTAAAACATAATTTATTATTTTTAACAACATTTAATCTCTCATTAACTGATAGTTGTTTATAATTAGTGCATCGATACAAAGGGTGGGATTCTGAGCATAATATGCATTTAGAATTTTTCATATCAGAAAAAAACACTTTCGACACATTTTTTGAGTTTGGGTATCTACGAGATGCATTATAGTTCTCTGACGGTTTTCCTCGCGAAGTTGTATATAGATCGACTTCCTGGGATAATTTTAAAGGGTTAAACCAACCATCTGCTTCCCTTATGCTAATATGGGATGCGGTCTCTTTATCTAGAGTCTGGAATATTTTATCCGATACAATTAGTTGGTTTAAAGTCTTAAAATCTGTGACCTTTCTCAATTTTAAATAGTACTCCCAACTAGTTGCTAAACGTGACGAAAACTGAACACAAGTCTCGCCTTGCTGACGAGTTGCTTTTCGAAACTGCTCTAAACAAGCTTGTGGCGTTGGCTCAAATTCCCTCAAAATTAATTCTTTTACTTTTCCATAATCCCCAATTTCCTCGTCTTTCAAATATATAATTATATTAGAGGCTTTCTCACCCATTAAATTTAAAAGAATTTCGGCCTTATATTTATTTGGAACACTTTTTGCTATGAAAGCCCTCTCTAGGGAAGAAAAGAATAAGCCCCAGCCTTCAGCTTTACTTGGTAATTTCAGTGTTAGTGTTCGAATACTTTTTAATAACGCATCCAAACTGCACAACTCAGCATTCTTCTCGGATGATACTTCTGATCTACTTTCGGCTTTTAATTTCTGTAGCTCAAGTTCTGCTTTAGCTCTTTCGAGCCTAATATTTTCTAAAGTTATCTGTCGTTGTTCTTCGCTTCTGCGTTCTTCAATGATCGAGTCCGCGATATTCATAACTTGCTCTGGGTCATTTTTATACAGTTCACTATTCGATATGACATTATTTAAATCAGCGACAGTCATTTTGTCATTTATTTTCTCATTTATCTCTGTGGCAATAAGCCTTAAATCTTGCTTTAAAGCGTTCTTAAACATATCTCTTACACTATAAACAACAGTAAAATTTCACTCACTCTCTAATGGCTTCCCGCGTAGTCCAACGGTTTCTCTCTCCACTATAACACAAAGGCACTACGTAAAGAAAACTTCCTGTTATGTATCCATGGGTAGCTGCTCCTGACTCTGGACGGACCAATTAAAATGTTAGATCTTGGGCTCTATTCCACAAGAAATTTCACACACAATAATTAACTCTCATAGTATTTAATCTCTTTATTCCTTTCTCTAATGAATAAAGCTAGCTCTCTTACTCTGTCTCTCTCAGAGCTATACAACAACACTGACTCCCCCCTCTCCTGGTCAGGGAGCGTCCCTCATAGGGTTGCTACATTTTTGGTATGGCCCCTTCGTAGAAGGGTTGCTACATTTTTGGCATCTGCCAGAACAATATTAAATTATCGCGTACTGGATTAAAACGTAGAAGTGCTTCACGAAAATCTTAAAGAAATGGCGATAACAGTTTATTCAGTTTCATTCAAAGAAAGAGACGAATTTTACTCAGTTTTCGAGAGAAATGTGCTGATAAGCGGACCCCCTGGAGCGGACTAGGTCCCGTATGTGGGGGGAAGCGTGAGCCCTGGACATGCGTTCGGCCAATAAGAGCAGAGATGATGAAATCAAAAGGAGGCCCCTGTAGAATGGACTAAGAAATTATAAAAAGGATGGAGACAAAGAAAGAAGAGATCTTTTCTAGCTGACTCTCTCTCTCTGACCACACTCTTGATGCCTGTCTGCTAAGGTGACAATCTGCAAGACCATGAAGAAGCGCTCCGGAGCTAAAATGGCTACTCTCCCAGCACCCGAAGATAGCTTTATTATGGACGAAGACACGAGCCCCCATAAATTCCCTATCAGATAAGATTTAAAATTTTTTTTTTAGCCATGGCATAGTTTAAATAAGTTTCTTTTTTTTTTGTTCTTTTAATAATTTTTTGGGTCAGTCAATCACTCCCTTTTTTTTATTGTGGCCATATTTTTTCCTTAATGATGTTCAACTTGATTCTTAATAATTTCTATACGAGAAAATATAATCTATGTTATTTTAATTACAAGTAGAATGAGATTGTTATTAAATAGTATTTGTATGATGAATTTATAATGATGTTCAAGTGAACTCTTAATAATTTTAATACGAGGGATATTATTAGTTAATATCATTGTTACAAGTAGGAATGAGAGATATTAATATGTATGTGTAATTTGAGTGTGTAATGAAGTTAAGGCAATGAGAGAAAATTTCTCTAAATTTCTATTGTTTAAAATTAAGTGAAAGGAATTTTGTTTATTTGTGTTAAAAGAAATGAATAAAATTTTTGGTTTGTTCCCTCAGTTAAAATAGTGTCTGTCATGTTTTGTGAGTAATCATTTGTGAAATTCTGTTAGCCACAGAGTCTAGGTTATTGTTGTAGTTTGGAGAGTTAATGCACAACGCAATACTCACCACTATAGGTTTTAAATATAACAAATAAGTTTAAAATAATTAAAATTCCTTGTATTAAATAAATAATAAAAGGTTTAAATACAACAGTTGCACAGTTTACGCTTGTGAACTCTCTCTGAACAGAATTTTAAATCATTGCAACCGATCCTAGCCTCAAACATTTTACTACCAAATTAGAAGCAGAAGAAATACACTGAAGTGCCACTGAATTAGGGATACCTAACTAGTAACGAGTTGGGTCTCCTCTGGCCTTGATAACGGCTGCCACACGACGAGGCATAGATTCAACAAGTTTCTGGAAACGTTCCATGGGAATGGCTTGCCAAATATTGGCTAAAGCTGTCCATAATTCAGTAAGGTTCTTTGGTGCTCTGTGATGGCCTTTCACGCCTTGTTCCAAAACATCTCAAAGATGCTCAATAGGATTTAAGTCTGGGCTTCTAGGTGGCCAATTCATGACAGAGAAGTCAGAGGAATGCTCATCCAACCAGCCAGTAGCCAACCGGGACTTGTGAGAGGTAGAGTTGTCTTGCTGGAAAACTCCATTACCGTGCGGATAACAGAACAGCATAAACGGATGGAGGTGATCACCCAGCAACTCTACGTACCGAATTGCATTGAGGGAGGTTGGTAAACGCACCAAAGATCCCAAACTGTGCCACGAAAAAACACCCCAGACCATGATTGAGCCACCATGCCCTTGTACAGTTCCAGCCAGGCATGCAGGATCCATGGCTTCATGAGCCTGACGCCATATTCTCAGCCTCCCGTCGGCGTTAAGTAGTCGGAATCGAGACTCATCACTCCATGTTACTCGTTTCCAGTCCTCTACACTCCAGTCTCTGTGCTATCTTGCCCAGGCAAGACGTGCAGCCCGATGGCGAGTATAGAGCAATGGTACTCTCGTAGGTCGACGGCTCCCGAAACCCATACGGTGAAGCGAGCGTTGCACAGTCCGTTTACTGACTGTACGACTGGCACTGTCATTAAACTGGGTGGTAATTTGAGCTAATGTTTGGCTTCGCTGGCTACGTACAATACGCCCGAGCCGTCTCTCACCACGCACTGTCAAGGCTAATTTTCCTTTGCAGTTTGCCCGATCGCTAGTTTTTTTTCCACCATCCATGTATTCTTGGTATACTCTTGACACTGTCGACCTTGAAAATCCTAGCTGTCTGACGATTTCGGAAATTGAATGGCCCATGCGTCGCGCACCTACGATTTGTCCGCGATCGAAGGCGTCTAAATCAGGCAGTTTACCCATACTGGCAATTCCAACAACTAATTCAGAACAACCACAGTACGCGCTATATATGCAGTTACCACAGCGCCCTCACTTGCGCATACATGATGCGCAGCGCTACACAATTTGCATAGTCTTTGCTATCCCTAATTCAGTGGCACTTCAGTGTAGTTATTTTTCCCTTTTTTTATAGACAGCTGGGATGTTTTGTTATACTTTTTTCTTATAAGATTGCACCTCCCCCCTTTACCTCTTTGACAGGGTGCAAAATTCTGGAGCTAATAATGTTCTACGTTTAAGGGCCTGTTCACATAGAATCCATCAGCTTTTCTCATATTGAAATATATTTAACCAATTACAAACCTCCAAACGTTTATCCATGAAACTGTTACGGCCTGTGATTGGTTTAAAATATGTCAATACGAGTAACGCTGACGCTGACGGATTCTATGTGAACAGGCGCTAACAATGTTCCAGGAAAAAACGACCACATTTTATCTATCTTAATAATATATAACTGAGAAGCCTGTTTATTTACTCTTTAAAAGATTTGTCAGCATACAATTTCTATTTCAAGCAATTTCATTAGCTTTCCTCAGTTATGGACTTTTTGCAGGGTTAACAAAATTACACATGTCTCACCGAAGCCACTCAGGATATAAATAATTATTATATGAATAATTATTCATCTCTTTAACTCTGGCATGCGCCTATTCGTGATCAAGTCCAATTACTCACTTTATCTTGTGTCGTTAACTCCTCGGTCGAGTGTGCCGATTCAGTTCACTCCTTTTTCAAACAGCAGTCGATCACGTAGGCGATCAAGTTAAGGTTTCATTTCTTTCTCGTGACACACACCACCCCCTCTTGAACAGTGATCGTCAACTTGGTTCCTACCGCCCACTAGTGGGTGATTCAAGCTTTCATCCAATACATGGCTAACAACTTCGCGAGTATGACTTTTTAAAATCATTATTTTGCTACTTACTTCTGAATTCCATCTCTAAACTTTGAATATACATAGATAAGAATTCACCGGACGCTTCTCGAAGTATACTCGTGGATTAGGGAGTAAATAATGAGTTCTCCAGTCAAAGGCACGAGTTTAGTGTGCACAACGAGGTCTAACGCTTATGAACCTTCCATCGTTGAGTCTTCGAGCTATATCTCTTTGTTTGAAAAGTAGAAACTCATTAAATTTAAATTATCTATGCATAAACATAAATAAAGTATAAATGAAAAGATAAATTTAAGGACATATTTTTTTACAAACTATGTTATTGCGGCACCGGTGGGCGGTAAGGAAATTTTACCATCAACAAATATACAAAAGTGGATGGTAGATATTGAAAGGTTGACGACCCCTGCTCTTGAAGCTAGGCTGAAATAAAATGCTTGGCTCTTATACGTAGCAAAAGAGTTGTCTGAAGAGAGGGAAGTGTAAGCAAGTGTCTTTGATCCTAATAACTAACCGAACGAAATGCGTAAAATTGCGATTGTTTCTCTAATAAGATGAAATTGAATGCCTACGTACACAAGCTGGTGCTTTTTATGTTCACTGTTTACATATCCAGGGCTGAGCGTTTCACAGGGGCAAAATACAATATAATCCTTGTGAAATGTCTCAAAAGCTCTGGTGGAAAATGAAAACATATTCGTTATTAAGAAGTGGCCGCTAATGAAAAAAAAAATGAAGGGAAAATATTCTAAAGAAAAATATTTCAAGCGTTTTAAACAGCCTGAATCTAGAGTAGATCCAGAGTAGGAAGTAGAGAGATTTTTGATATTTGCGTAAGATGTATAAATTAACCACAAGAAATCTAAAATAGCGTTAAAACCTTTATTGCACTGAGATCTGAAGACTGGCAGAGACAAAGCACTCGTGTATGAGAAAAGGACAATAATTTTAAACATATTTTACATATTTCAAACATATTTTTTTAATATGCCTGAATGGAATGAAGCGTTGAGTAAACGAAAAATTACTTTTTACTTTTATCTTGGCATTGTTTTGGTCAAGAATTGACCAACGCGTACAGGGCCGTGCTTGGGGGGGGGGGGGGGGTTGAGGCGAACTGGGCAACCGCCCAGGGCCGCTGAAATTTAGGGACACCATTTTTATTCCTCATCGCAACACTTTTCTAAATTTTACGGGTTTTTTAAGAAATCCCTCATTTTTCGCGGTTCCTATAATTAAACTTATAAAAAATAATATATGTCTTGATTTTCTTTTAATGAATCATAGAAAGAATCTTAATTGGCAAACTACCCTTTTGGTTCGAAAAATTTCTCGGTTAGAACAACATGATTGATCTTCAATTCAGTTATAGTAAAACCTTGATTATCAATCCCTTTTTTCAATATGAGTTTCTACTATCTGTCAGTCACTACATAGTCAGTCACTACAAGTCATTTGAAGAATTATAAACCGTTTTGTTGGAATCTATCAGTTTTCACGGAATAGTTGCAAACTGAGAGAAACGTGAACATATCTCTGTGAACGAATACTAATACCATTTGGTCAAATATTTGATCTATTCAAAGCAAACAATAGACAAGACATTTCTCCAGGGAGTGTAAGACAAGTAAGTAAATGCGCTCCAAACCTGTTGGGAAAAAGGGGGTTTGAAGGCAGAAGGTGTGAGGTAAACAAAAAATGGCTTTTACTTAATCTCTCTATCATTATAATGGATCTTATGAATACGGATTGTACGCCTGTACTCCTTGGCACTTATTTCTAATGAAAAAGATCTCTATTCATCTTTGGACTTGGACTTTTCACTTATAATAGACAATTTTGCTGCTCAGAAAGCAAGAAAAATTGCTTTCTGAGCAGCAAAAAACAATGCAATAAATTCATACATGTAAGTATTTGTTTTTAACAATTTACATTTCTAAATCGTGTAAATAATTTTTGCATTGTTTCACTTATTCATACAAATTGATTAATTTTGTATTTTAGTGGACCAATTGTAATTTCATGTATAATTTTCTTTTACGTAGCTAGAATGTAGGTTTTTTAGTATCGAAACATAATGCATTAAAAGTAATAATCAGTAAAATCAGTAGTGGATGCAGTTTTTTTCGGGGGGGGGGGGGAGGATTCGGGGTTGTCTTACAAGATCCATTACTCAGTACTTAGAGAAATTTGATTGCCAGTAAATGTGTTTCGCCTAGGGCCGCTAAAACCCTAAGCACGCCCCTGAGCGCGTAAGCAAAACACGTGTATTCTTCTACGATTGATCCCTTCCTCTGAAATCCAGGTCTACAGTACAGATATTTTCATGCTGTATACATTCACGATCCTTTAAGGGTAGTTATTTAGTTCTTTATCTTCTGTAACCAGAATCGAAGTCAAAAGCGCCGAGCCGTCAAAAGCGTTTGGTAGTCGTAAAGCAAATGGTGATACATTATTATTAATAAAGTAATTTTAAAAATCCCACCTAACGACTATATTACAAGACATTTCTCAAATTCGCTTATTATGATGGTTAGTTTACGGAAGTTTTGTCGTGACATAACAAACATATTTTCCTTTCACAAGAGAAGTTTACGACAGTGTTTGTCGTAGATAAAGTACCTTTTAATAAACTATAATAGACAGCTGCGGAATAAAATTATTTTATCTGATGTTTTCCAATTGGACGAAGCATAGAGCATAATCACAGGCGATCCAACAGTAATGCTTCAACATACATCCCACTAGAGTGAGTTTCAAAAAGCTAAAATATGAAGTGTGATGGATATTAGTATAATTTAACAGTTTGGAGAGTTAAAATTAAATGAGTTAGAGGTACAAAAACAATGAATAATGATTTTTAAAAATTATTACTTCACTAACATATAAAAATAAATTAACGTAATGAGCTGCGATGCTAAAGATATAATTGAAATTATACGATTAATAGAATCTTCCTCATTTTTTCCAACTTCAGTGATTCTAAAGTCATTGCTAAATGTACATGAATGATAGCTATACTAATCTGTTAATCTAACGCAACGAAATGTTATTCTTTACCGTTTGTACTGATATTTAAATCTAAAAAACATAAATTATAGGAGGATTGTGTCGGCTGAGAAAGAGTCCCAAAGACTTAGGATGAATTCCGTATCTACTCTCTAGCACAACTTTTCTTTCATTTAATGCATAATTAAAATTGTGGCGTGGGATAACTATAATATAGGTATGGGATCTGTGATTTGGGGGAAATCGTATACGGATACCGCGACAAATAAAGTTTGGGAAAACCATTACTTTACAATATCTTCCAAATAATATCTTCTAAAAGGGATTGTGGATCCCTTTTCAAACAATAATGAAACAACTTCAACTCAGTGAAAATTTTATTATTCCCTTAGAATTCGTTAAATCGATGTCCCACGCGATATTCTGTGTTCCACTATGTATGCAATAACCAGGCCAGAATTACAGCAGTTCATTGGAAAGTGATACTTTAAAAGTGACAGCAGCATGTCTTTGTGAAAAAATGCTGAGAACATAAATAAATCATCAGCTTTTTGCTTGGTTTCAGTTTTTTTAGTATTAAGGTAACCTTTTGCTGCACAATGTCTAAACGGAACCTGGTACATGAAACTGCAACTTAATCTCTCAACCCTGAAGGCATATAACTGTTTACAAGGAAACTAGTTAGCAAAGTGCTATTACAATAAAACTTAGATTGTAACTTTTAATTTCCAGCAAACCGATAATTCAAAACAAGCGAAAAACCAAAAACCAAACTATTGTTTCTATATTTTACCTTTTACATCACTTCCACAACTCCCTGATTTAAATATTGTTGTACTACAAATAAATAACTGTAATATTTTTTTGTATTATATTTAACTGTTCTAACATTTTTTCGTCCGTTGTTTTGAACAGTAGAAAACTTCATCTACTTTCTAGGAATATATTAATGAGAAATTTAGTTTAAATTTTTATAGGTTTTTAGTATACTTTCGAGGAGTGTACGGGTGAATGTCCTCAGGATAAATGCCTTCCGCAGTGACAAAAAAATATTATAACAATGAATGCATGGTTTTTGCTTTGAGAGCAACCGTTTCTTTAAAACCTTTTTATCATTCCTTTATAAAAAATAATTGCTGAAATATGAATAAATACTGCTGCTTATCTCTGTACATATTCTACTACAGTTATAGCAGTCAAGAAGACGAAAATACTTTAATAGAGCATAGAAATCACTAGGTTGATCATCACATCGAAAATATTTTTTAATCAAATTTAAAGAGATGATTGACTCATAAAGTTTACAATAAAATGCCTGGCTACATAGGTTTTCTAAAATCTGTACAATGAAAATAAAACTTTCATTCCAATGAAAATATTATCTTTTATATCCGCCAGACAAAAAACAACAAAAAGCACCTGCGCCTGCGGCGACGTCGTTCTGGCCTACCTTGTACACCGATAAAACTGGTTTTAGAAAAAGTGAGACAGGAAGCGATTTTTCTCCCTTTTTTTAATTACCTTTTTTATTTCTCTCCGCCTCGCGGAAGTTAGGCGGGATGTAAATAAACATTGACTGCAGTCACAACGAGGTTTTGCTTTCCGTAATTGCGCTGCCGTTTACTATTCGATTTTGTATAAATATCAGGGGCGTTTCTCATGCGAAACGGAAAATGTGTTGTGATTGCGCATTTCCAAGTCAGCGAGAGAGGGGAAAGGGTGACGCCAAAACATTATCGAACGTTTGTGAATGTCAATTCAGTTGCTATTTCCATCTGTCACGTATGCTAGCGTTGGACTCAAAATATAATGAAAAGCTGTAAGGAAACTCTCAAATGCTTATCTGCAGTATGAACTGTATTTTTTCCGACAGACATATTTGTCCATGCTTCAAAACGTTTTTTGATATCATTAAAAGACTGATAACTCTGCTTTCGTGATAATAATTGAAACACCCAAAAGACCCGAATTTGAAAGATCCGAAATAGAAGAAAGAAAAAAAAAAAGAAGTTGATGAGGTCGCTAGAGAAGTTGCACGTGGGATTAATGATAACATAATTTATTTACTATACATCAACATATTAATACGTTATTTGAGTAACATCTTGACTTGAAAGGTCCTTTTTCGAGAAAATACCGCGTTATCATTTCATACTTCAAATCAATGTATGTTACAATAAACAATTATTGCCGGCCCACACAATTCATGAGGATGAGGAGTACATACTTTCCCCACTTCATGAAGTGTAAAGATCAGGAATTTGTCTAGATCCTCTTGATAGTTTCGCAAACACAGCTTGGGATGGGGAGGGGTTAAATATCACCAACTCGAACGAAAGAGCTTATTCCGGAGCAAATTTACTCACCCTGGACCGAAAATTCTTTATTCTAAAAGGGAAACCCAGCCTCCCGAAAAGTAATTTTGGTTGTTTCATTAACTCTTGATACTAGTGACCATATTTAACAAATAAAGGAAAGAAAAAGAAATAATCTGTGCTGCAAAACTATGTTTCATAACTTTTAAACTACAATACTATGTGGTATTATACTCAACTATGTACTCAACTATCTGAGTTAAAGATGCGGTATTCTGCATGTACAGATTCTGATCCAATACTTGTATGATAGTGTTTGATAACAAAGCAAAATTATTTAAATTTATTATATATAATTATATGCAGTACAATACTACGTTTTTAATGTAAACTTTAATTTTTTAGCATACATCGAAATGAATGTGATATTGCAAGAAGTATTCTGTTAAGAACTTCATTGGTCTCTATCTCTTTTTTTCTGTGTGTATGTGTGCGTGTCAGAGCCGGGTCGATCCATTGTGGCGCCCGAGGCAAGTTTTAAAAGCGGCGCTTTTACAAATTTTTGGAGAGCCTCTTTAAGAAATGAATGTATCTCTATTAGAAATAATCTACTTAACACAATTACGGACATTTTTTGAAAAAAAATTATGTATTTATTTATATATAAAACATAAAAATTAAAAAAATCACAGAACTTTAAAAAAGGAGAAAAAGTAAATAAATTTGAATATAATTTGTTATGTGATAAAAATATTTTCTAAATCATTCTTTGAGTCGTTATTGCAGCAAATTGTTTGATTGCATCTCTATAATTTATTGTTTTTCATACCGTATTTTTTCCGTAGAAAATATTGTTAGATCATTCAATCGCTCTTGAGTTTTTTCTCTTTTTTTTCATAGATAATTGTTAAATATTTTCGTTTCAGAATATCTGCGCTCAGCTGTTACAGTTACAGGTAAAGTTAGTGAAATTCTTAAAGATACAACAACGTTTGGAAATATGCATTCAAAATTTAATCATAATCTCAAATTCAGTTGTTTTAAGTGTCTGAATGTCCGCTTATATTTGTATATTTTTATGAATTTTTTCATTTATTAGATTACACTATTAATATTTTTTCGTTATTCGTTAAAATTTTCGTATGTCTCATTTTGGCGCCAATTTCCATTCGGCGCCTGAGGCGGTCGCCTTGTCGCCTCCCCTATGGGACCAACTCTATAAGTGTGTGTGTACGCATTAGCCAACATTATTAAAATGTACACTATCAGTTTATTGAAAAATATATAGACTTTTTCTGAGAGCGCGCTATACTAGACTTCATTCTCTTATTGCAAAGTTATCACTGTCTTTTGATGCTGCAAACTCTTTGAAAAGCGCTTTGGAACTATGATTACAGATGATATATTGTTGCACTGTAAACATGCAATCAAAGGAGTCGAGAGTCGACGTCGGGGCCCGAGGAAATATTCATATACCGAGCTCCAAGGTCTTTAGCGAGGCCCCCGTATTGAAGTTAGCCGGGCATCGAAAACTAACGTCCAAAACATCCCAAAGATGCTCAATAGGATTTAAGTCTGGGCTTCTAGGTGGCTAATTCATGACAGAGAAGTCAGAGGAATGCTCATCCAACCAGCCAGTAGCCAACCGGGACTTGTGAGAGGTACAGTTGTCTTGCTGGAAAACTCCATTACCGTGCGGATAACAGAACAGCATAAACGGATGGAGGTGATCACCCAGAAACTCTACGTACCGAATTGCATTGAGGGAGGTTGGTACACGCACCAAAGATCCCAAACTGTGCCACGAAAAAACACCCCAGACCATGATTGAGCCACCATGCCCTTGTACAGTTCCAGCCAGGCATGCAGGATCCATAACTTCATGAGCCTGACGCCATATTCCCAGCCTCCCGTCGGCGTTAAGTAGTCGGAATCGAGACTCATCACTCCATGTTACTCGTTTCCAGTCCTCTACACTCCAGTCTCTGTGCTCTCTTGCCCAGGCAAAACGTGCAGCCCGATGGCGAGTATAGAGCAATGGTACTCTCGCAGGTCGACGGCTCCCGAAACCCATACGGTGAAGCGAGCGTTGCACAGTCCGTTTACTGACTGTACGACTGGCACCATCATTAAAGTGGGTGGTAATTTGAGCTAATGTTTGGCTTCGCTGGCTACGTACAATACGCCTGAGCCGTCTCTCACCACGCACTGTCAAGGGTAATTGTCCTTTGCAGTTTGCCCGATCGCTAGTTTTTTTTCCACCATCCATGTATTCTTGGTATACTCTTGACACTGTCGACCTTGAAAATCCTAGCTGTCTGACGATTTCGGAAATTGAATGGCCCATGCGTCGCGCACCTACGATTTGTCTGTGATCGAAGGCGTCTAAATCAGGCAGTTTACCCATACTGGTAATTCCAACAACTAAATCAGAACAACCACAGTACGCGATATATATTCAGTTACCACAGCGCCCTCACTTGCCCATATATGATGCGCAGCGCTGCACAATTTGCATAGGCTTTGCTATCCCTAATTCAGTGGCACTTCAGTGTATATATACATACACACGCACACACATATATAATATATATATATATATATATATATATATATATACATACATACATACATACATACACACATATATATATATATATATATATATATATATATATATATATATATATATATATATATATATATATATATATATATATATATATTCACTCACAACTGTATAGAATCAAAAATATTTACAATAATACAGTGGAGTCCCGATAATCCTAATTAATTGGGACCGGACCCTTTTCGGATTAAGCGAAATCATTCCTTATATGTACTTAAATTTCCTAATAATACGTGATTACATAAATATTACACATTACGTGTGATTACACAGATTATTTTATAAGGTCTGTCTAAACATTACCAAATCTCCGGACGAAATGGGTGATAAGAGAGCGGAATGCTGCCTAGTACAGTACAGTAGAGTGTAAGTTGTTCGCTCAGCAGAGTGTAAGATTTTAGACGATTAGTAGATTGTTGAAATGGTTTTGAAAGAACCTGTTAACGTGTCAGACGAGAGTGAAGGTGAAGCAAACGGTGACAGTGAGCAGAGGGTATCCCACTCAGACGCCGCGGCTGCAATGGATGTAGTGCTATGCTACGTAGAGCAACACTCCGCCGTTTCCAGAGGGGACACCGTTTTTCTGACGCGTTGGCGTAATTTGGCTTCAAGGGAGATGTACTCTTCTCTTCGACAAAAAAATTTAACAGATTTTTTCAAACCAATGTAGTTCAGTAATAATTAGTTCAGTACATTGTCTAACTTTCAATTTTCTTGTGATTTTCAAAACATACTTTATATTACTTAGTATCACTGTGGTTTTATTGTAAACTTTGTTCTTTTTGACTTTTGGTATGGGATTAAGCGGACTTTCGAATTATCGGGACTGTACTGTATATATATATATATATATATATATATATATATATATATATATATATATATATATATATATATGTCATGCCCCGTACCTCACGCCGCGGAGGAGAGGCATAGCACTTATCGGAGGCGTAGCCGGCACGAGGGAGTGATGCAGTTGGGCGAAGTGTTGATCATACCGTAAAGCGCTGCACACAACTTGGATAGAAACACACATGGAGCCATAGATGAAGTACACAACTTCGAGGATTTGCTTTATTTATTGAAAGCCTTGGCTGCAGCGGCCACATGACTTGGCCTGACGAGGCGCGGATTACCTTATAAGACAGAAGCGGACCGCATGTCCGATAGCCACGAGAGTTAGACCCCAAGAGACAGCAATCTTCTTTTCACGCACATAGTAAATAACTGCTTTGCGATATTTACGCCAGAGGGCCTAAAACTTCTTAATATTTTAATTGGCCGACTTTAGATTCGTGGAGTTCACGTGTCCACTTAAGTTTATCGGGGACTTTACTGCTAGATGCTGCGCTTGCTAGAACCGCGACCTCTTGACCTGAGTGTAGAATAAGTTGGCCATAAAATTCTTGCAAAGTGGTTTTTGACGTTACAGAACCTATAAATTTAGAGTGATTCGAGGGCTCTTCAAGATTTTTGACACTATACTGACATTCGGAATCTCAAAACTTCTAACACTCATATCTGGGGATGTTATTGAGTTCAGCTACTTCACATGCCTGTATAATGATCTGCAGGGATAATATAATTTATCTTATTTTACTTTTAGGTTCCAATTTTGGAAAAAGGGGTCGTGCTTTATTAACAGGGTAATTTTAAATGCGCTTTATATAATGGTGGGTCGTTATTATCACACACACACACACACACATATATATATATATATATATATATATATATATATTGATATTGTGAAGAATCCATTGATTCTTCCAATTTAGAGCAAAACCCTCTCATTCAATTCACGATCCATCAGAAGGCTCAACAAATGGTTCCCGAGGTGAAACAGTTAATGCAAACCTGGACACGAAGCGCCCGTATGTCTGAGATTTCAAACGTAAAGTTGAAAGGACTTTAGTTCCGGTCCACCCCTTGATCGATGATGATCGGGGAAAATTAATCGGCTTAAGCGGTCAGCTGATCTGATGACGAGGGAAGTGTCTCGCCAATCGGACCTCCGAAAATTGATGTCACTTTAAAGGCGCTGTGACATTTCCCATCCTCGTGGACCAGGAAATTTATTAACCTCGGCTTGAAACACAGTAAGCCCATCGACGAACTGCGAAGATGCAATAGTTTTCCCCGGCCGAGGGATGGCTTACAAAAGGGTCAGCTGTTCGACTCGCAGGTGAGGAGCGACTTACAATAGCGAGGCGCCCCGATGTCTAGAGCGAAGACACTATAACACAAAAGACTAACAAAGGGGGACCATCCCCCTGATGAGAGGCCTTAATGATCCACCGTGCGATAACGATATGAGGAACAGGTATCGTTTTGCACACGGTCCAGGGACAAGGGCCTATGACAGGCCAAGATCAAAGAGAGGGGTTGTTACAGATCCCGCCAGGGAAAAAAGTTTTAAAAGCAGATGCAGATTTTTACGAAGGAGACGAGAGGAGAGGAGAGTCGGAGACTGTTTTGCTGTTGGATCTGATCCAGATCCTAGGCCGATCCCGATCCTGTTTCCGAAGGGTGAAGACCTTTTTCTCGCTGAGGAGGGTCGTTTAGAGATCAAAGCTTGATCTTCCCTATTTTTGAAGCAGCTAGCTTCTTTGGTGAGAGTGTGGGACGAGCCGTCCACTACTCTGTGATAATTAGATCAAATTGCGTTGGAGTTCGAGTTAGCCTCATTCCATCCGGTTCCGACGAGTGGAATCCGTTCCTAGCAACTGAGACTTCTGCGATTAGAGCTTTATTCCCTGAAGGCCCGATCGACGATCCGTAGCGACAGAGCATCCAGCCAGCCGAACGGACAATCTTTAACGTGCGTCGCAGACTTCAACGGACATTACTAGTGTAAATTGATGTTCCAGAACACGACCTAATCGTGAAATATTTTAATCCAGAATCCCTAATAAATTGATATTAGTGTAACAAGTTCTTATTAGTAAGCTGTTATATCACTATACATAACCGGTGTGACGCTACCTAGCGTGTCGGCTTTGACACCAAGCACGGAATATGTTACAGCGCCAATTAAAACCCTTTAAAATTTCGGGCGTTCGCAGCGCCAGAATTACGAGTTGCGTCCCTGCGAAATAAAAAAATTCAGTAAGCCCTAGACCTGCATCTCGAAGGTCGCTACTCCGGCATTGGAGCCGTAAATGATGATTTCTTTATAAGTCCTCGTGCGAGGCAGAGCATCCCGACTCCCCGTCGTCTTGTTTTGAGAAGAAACAGTTCTAGCTATTACAGATAGCTCCTACACTGCATCTAGAAGGTAGCTTCTCCGGCATTGCAGCCGTGAATTAAGAATTCTTCATAAGTCCTCGTGTGAGGCAGAGCATCCCGACTTCCTGTCGACCGCTTCTACACTAAACGAATTATTTGGAATACTAATCTAAGTCCTTGTTATAAGCGAAGTTTTCCTCGACTCCTTTTTGACTTGTTCCCAGAAAGAACTGTTCTAGCTATTAGAGATAGCTCTTTTCTTTAGATCCCAGACGGATCTGTTCGATAGTTTATTAGCAGTGTAAAAGACTTCTAGCAGAAGTAATTTCGGCGCGTCCGACTGACTGTCGTGTAAGAAGCCAGAGAACCCTAGTGTTTAAACTGTGATTGCATAACGACTGCTCGATTCCTGATATAGACTGACTAGTTATAGCTGAGTTTTCCCCGCTCGTCATCTAGAGTGCATCGTTTACTATGTTAACATTCATAATTCATCATCCTTTTCTCATTTGTGAATAAATCATTTCATTTAATATATTACTAGATTGTATCGTCGTCTTTCACGCTACCATTCAGCGAATGCTTTACAATATATATAATGGGTCCCGTAAGCTAAAGGTTAAAGAAAAATAATTTACACAATGCCGTCAACAGTTTTCCCTCTCATATATTTTAAATCTTATTTTGATAACTGCGATGTTAATTAACAACGGGTTAGATTCTAACTGACTTTAATGCTTTAAAAATGAAGAGCAATTTAATGAACAGTAGTATGCTCCTTTCACTTATATCTGTCATGAAATGTATACTGAGCTCCAAACTTTACAATAAATAAGTCATAAAAAAACATTTACTCTTAAAAGTCTGTTAGTCAATCTCCTTTCTATTCACATGAATGATGGAATCATTCTGTTCAGGCCAATGTCATCGTTCATTTTCTGATTTAAATTGCTTTGTATTCACTAAACAAAAATATTTAGCCTACGCAGTATTGGTAGAAATCGACTCCAGAAACAGAATGTCATAAACGTTAGGGATATGAATGATGCATGAAACAGTGCTTCAAAATTTTAAAATATCCAATATTCCACCAGCAAAGTTATACGTCTTCAGCGTTCCCAGCAGTCATGGATCTAGGTTTCGCCTTTATTGTGCGCTTCTCAGCAAGGATTAGCAGACATGTATTACTGAAAACGACCGTATGAAAATCCGTAACTACAGGGAATAAGGGAAAAGATGGAGTAGGACCCAGAGCCTTTTCCGAAAGGCTATAAACAATCCTCCGAGGGACGCCCTCAATAACGACAAAAACAAAATTTTCATTATTTTTTCGATGAGAGAAAAAAAAAAGTTCTGTCAATATATATACACCTTCGATATACACACATACTTGAGATAGGTATACCACTCCTTAAAATGACTAAAAATGAACTATTAACGATAAACGTACAGATTTTGAAAAAAAAAGGAAGAAAGAAAAAGAAAAGATAAACCCAACCCCTCAAACTAGAGAAAATGCATATATGTTGTTGTTCTTGTTTCTTATGCCCCCTGGCTGGAAGTTTCAGACCAAGTCCATATAAGCTACGGGCTGAAGTGTACGGCTCCGGTTTGAAATAGCACCACAAGGGTCGGAGTCCTTCTTAGTTAGTTGCCACCTCAATTTTGACCGAGCAACTCCAGGAGCGACATCTGGGGGATCGTACCCTCTCCCACCCTCGCTGGAAAAAAAACAAAAACACGAAGGCATTCAAAGGCATTTATCGGGATTTGAACTGAGCTCTTTGAATCCGAAATTTGACGCGCTAACCACTAGGTACCCCAGGTCCGTATAATAATAATATTAATATGCACAACTTAATTTGTACCTTAAAAATTGGTGTATTAGTGACAGAAAGCGTCATTTTTTTTCCTTTTTGGTCTCGATTGTTTGAATTTATGTCTCATTTTTTAGTTCAATATGCCGAAATCGACATATCGATGCCATCTCCCAAGCTGCGCTTCCTTGACGAAAAAAAAAATATATATATATTATTTGGTAAACTGGGAAATTTGGTGAGGTTATTTGTTTCAAAAACAGTTTGAGCAGAATTTTAAAAAAGGATAAATGGTTGGTTGGTTGAGCGCTACGATCCTGTTTTATTAGATTAGAAAATTTATTTTCAGCTGATGTCGTACTTTTTCACTTAGTTTAACTATTAAAAATTCTCTTGCAGATTACTATTTTAGCAAACATTCTACTTCACTCTCTCTCTCTCCATAAAGAGACTTTCCGGTCTACGAATTTAATGGGCCCATATCCGACCTAGACACGGAAGTCTTTAATGGCGAGCGCCGGAATTCGATCCGAGCACCCTGAACACCGAAAGCCAGCACGTTACCGCAAGGCCATTTCGAGCGCTCAAGTATCTGTATATACTAGTGGTTAGCCCGTCAAAAATGACGTGTCAATCTTAATTTTTATCAATTTACATCTGCAAATTTACACATTCAAATAAGTCAATATTATTTGAATACTTAATAGTTTTTCTACTTTCTTTTATTTAAATAATACACATTTTTAATTATTTAAAATTACGCAATATCAGCGCTACTATGATCCATTTAAGATGCAATTTTTTTTTAAAATTTAAATAAAATCTGAACTCCACATAATAGCATCACTTAATTTTATTACAAGTATTAATTATGAAATAATAAATTCTGTCTGTTAACAGTATCAAACTTAACTATTGTAAAAATTGAAACATTATGAAATAAGAATGAAATATTGGATTTAAGTGTTTATAAAAAATTTATCTTTAATTATTTAAAAAAAAATTTTTTTCAATATAATGATTTATATTTAAAAAAAAAAATATTTCGCGGTACATTAACTGCGGTGAAAAAATTTAACTTAGTTGTTTCATAATTTTAATTCATAAATGAACACGCTGCAAATATAAACCTTTGAGGTGTTCGGTATTTTTCATTTAAAGATGTTACAAGTTGAAAACTATTTTTATTTATTTTGATCGAGAGGAAAGTATAATATTAAAATATTTCAACAATTAAAGATTAATTTCAATTTATTTTATTTTTAAAACGCGGTAATCAAAGTACATTTAAATATGGCAACAAAAAGGAAAAAGCGTTCGAGACAGAGAGATAGATCTGTGCTATTAATGTTAAAAAATAAAACAGTTCCGTAACTGACTGATAACGCACCAACCAAACCGCTGGACCTAAAGGGTTGAAATTTTGCATGGCGATTCTTCTTATAGTGTAGGGGTGCACTAAGTAAGATTTTTGAAAAACGCTTCTTAGATTTTTTAAAATTAAATCTTTAATCTGATTTTGCAACATTCTTTTTTAAGTTTGCATTTAAAATAATAATCTGAGGGTTATAATATTCATATCACGAGAACAATCCTAAAAATTCCTTTAAAATGAAATCTTTTTCGAATTTTCGAAATCATTTTCTGACTTTTGGTGAATTTTTAAAGATCAAATTTTAGAATTTAATTTATTAAATACTGATCACGTGATTTCTTTTCTTTTTGCGATACTTTAAACTAATTTTGCGTCACGTGCATAACAACGGAATAAATTGACAAAAAAATTTTTTTTTTCTTTCTAATTTGGCAGACGATTGAACATTATCCAAAAAAATATTAAAATACAGTAAAAGAAATGTTCATTTAATGTACATTTAATTTGAATATTTTCTTCTACATTATTTTGTCTATAAAAATATACGTTACGATTTTTTTATAAATATATTTTTTTGACATTGACAGTTGTATTTAATTTGAATGTACTCCGTCGCGAAGCACGGGTATTCAGCTAGTGTATGTTATATTGTAAATGACTTCCTATATTTACCGAATACAACCAGAGAGAAAAGAAAGGAAATGCCCGCAACTTATCTCCTGAAAACGTCTGAAGAAACGTAAAATACTTTCACAATGCTCCATTCACACAGCTAAAATATTCACTCTTTAATATTCATATATTTCTGCTGGAATTCCATGACTTCGTCGTTTATTGATCTCAAATGAAATCGGAATGTTATTCCTCTCGAAAAGGAAATAGCGAAATCAAATAAATATTCTATAATGAATGTTAACGATACAGTGACATAATGCTCGTTCACTAAGAAAGAAATTGCGATTTATTGCGAGCAAGTATACTGGTCTTTGAGATCAAAATATGCCACCGAAGCACCACGCACGTGTGTATACAAAATCGATATTCCCGCTCTTCTGAGAATCCAAACCTCCCTACTACAAAAGAATGAGCCGGTCCCGACAAGGATTCTGACCTTGACCTTGAATCTGAAGACTTCCTCAGCTCCCCTTTGCTAGTAGCTGTAGAAGCGTGGAACAGGAGCACGTGGATGGAGGGACAGTGTCAAAATTGCAAAACGTAAATACAGGCCCGATAGGAAAACATTGCGAGCGATATGCTACTTTCGTTCGTCTGCAAACAGCGCTTATCTGTTAAAAGGGGACTGTATGACAGAGAGATGAGATGCTAGCGCATTGTGCTCCTCTAATTAAAAACCAATATTTTTTAAGTATTTTTATTTTATGAAATTTTATGTTTATGAATATTTCTCAAAACACTGGTATATTTTGTGTGATGGTATACTTTGAAAAAATGGTACAGTTTTATTTTAGTTCTCATTGAGAGTGAAAAAACAGTGGATAAAACACTAAAAAATGAAATAATATTTAAAATAAATTGCTTACCTCTAATTTAGTCATTATACATTGATTAACATGTTGAGTTATACAAATATTCTTTTTAATAACCATAATAGTATACATATATATATATATATATATATATATATATATATATATATATATATATATATATATATATATATATATCGAATGCAGAGTCACTTGTCTGGCAGGGCCGCCCAGAGACTTAACGGGGCCTGGGGCAAACTTCTGTTGGGGGCCGCAAGAAATCTGATTAATTGAATAATTTTTTTTTATTTTTTGGGGGGCCCCTTTTTTCAGGAGATTATTTTGAATTTTGAAGTACGGTACAAGTTTCAGAATTTTCCTTCGGGGGAAATCTAATATTTTTTAAAAAAATTTTGGGGCCCCTCCGGCAGTTGGAGGCCTGGGGCAAAGTGCCCCAGTCCCCCCCCTCTGGGTGGCCCTGTTGTCTGGAGACATTCTCATTATTAATTTCTATAATTTCTTGGCTATTTTTTTTTTATCTAGAAGGATCGTACAGGTGAGTCTATATTGCTCACATCTGGTGGGTTCGTACCTTTCTCCAATTTCTACCACCACACGGAAGAACTTTCTGGCCTACGGATTTAACGTCCCCATACCCGGCGTAGACACGAAGGCATTTAATGGCATTTGTCGGGATTTGAACTGAGCTTCCTCAGTCCGAAATTTGAGGCGCTAGCCATTAGGTACTCCAGGCCAGTATAGTAATAATAATATGCACAACTTAATTTGTACCTTGTAAACTGGTGTATCAGTGGCAGAAAGGGCCATTTTTTTCCTCTTTGGTCTCGATAGTTTGAATTTATGTCTCGTTTCTTAGTTCGATATGCCGAAATCGACATATCCCAAGCTGCGCTTCCTTGACGAAAAAAAAAATTATTTAGGAAAATTGTAAACTCGGGGCTTTATCCTTTTTGCAGGCAACACTCCCAGGCCAGTCTCCTCCTAAATTTATTCTCGTCTGTCGTGTTTCATTCGTGGCAGGTTGATGTGATATCTTCTCACGGTTGACCCACGTTGTTTTTCATTTCGAGTTTTGGAGGTCTCATTTGTATTTAGAGGCCCCTTTGCCTTTTTGTGGAATTTCTAGGGGCACTTCCCTCTTCTATTCCTAGGAATTGAGGGGTACGGGGTCTCCCAGAAGAGGTTGGGATACTAGCCTCTCCCTTCGTACAGGTGTGAGTGGCAGGCCCTCCAATATGGCCGCATTACGACCTGGAAACACATGCTTGGATCAAGATGCCGAAATCACACCCTATTGTAAGGAATTGAAATGTCCAATGGAGATCCGTTCGCAACTCTCTCTCTATTTCGTGTGCACCATCCACGGCTAATGGAAGCAGCTCCGGCTTTATCGCTGATAGTAGGCACCACAAGGGTCAGAGTCCGACTTCTACCTGGTGCCACCACATTTTAGAACGAGCTACCCCAGCGGTTACATGGGGAAGGGGGGCTCGTACCCTCCTCCCACCCATACAAACTACACGGAAGGACTCAGACGGCAAACAGATTTTAACGTGCTTATAACACGAGGGCATTCAGTGATGCCCGAACCGAGCTCCCTCACTACCAGATTCCAACGCACTAATCACTATACTGCTCACCGCGCTATTTCAATACGCTGGCTTTATTTTGAAGCTATTTATCAGGCGAAACGATAAGCAAAGATAAATACAAAGTTAATTGTTTAGGGTTAGTTAATCGCTGAAGATTTTTAAAAGCGAATTTATCAAATTGTTCACTATAGATTTCAGTGACAAAAACAGCGATTAGTGCGGGAATTTGATGTCATATTTAGCGAACACTAAAATAAGGGTTGTAAGCATCCAATGTTTTCACACCTTAAATAAGTGGTGCGCAAACTTTTTTTTGACCGTGACCCACTCTCTTTAAATAAAAAAAAAAATCACTCGACCCGAAATTACATTTTTTAGTAGTAGCAAATTTTTTTAAAAAATTGGGAAAAAGTTAATTGAAAAATAGAAAAACGAAATAAGGAAATTTTGACGAACTACTTTAAAAATCGACGAACTGTAAATTTTTGGTGTATCTTTACGTTTCATAATAACAATAAAAAAATGTCTCACCTTCTGCCCTCGTTTTTGGCAAATCTCATGTGACTAAACTTCATGTTTAAATATTGATATGTATTTGCATTTCATTTAAGTAAAAATGAACAAAAATTAAAATTGAAAAGAGCATGATTTGAAAATTATTAGTATTTATAGCAAATATTTTAATTAAATAATCCAGTACGATATAAATTTAACTCAAACTATCGGCGACCCCTCCAATTATTTTCGCGACCCACAAGAGAGTTTGCGCGTAACTGCTTTCATTGACAAATTGTCTTTAGATCTGCACTGTTGCAGGGAAAAAAAATAAATGGATTGTTTTTTATTTCTCCTTTTTCAACCAGCCATATACTTCGAAATAGAACTGATGACACATGATCTGATATTTTGATTTGAATAGCAAATAGTTTGTGTTTGTGTGAGATTTTGTAAAATGCATAAACTTAGATTCCTAAAGCTTTTACAAAGTACCACTTTTTTTATGAATTGATCAATTGATGAAATCTGATGATCAAATTTGATCGAACGACGATTAAATGATTTTAGATATCTGAAAATGTAAAGCTCTGTCTAGGGGAATGGTGTTGTGAAAAAGAACAGAAGCGAAGTCATCACGCGAGCTAGCTTCGTAACCAGGAAGTACTATGTTATGTTATTGTCTTTCTGCTCTATGTCAGTTAGTATTTAGATGTTCGTATTCGTAATGTAATAAATAGTTTTGTGTTGTGTGAAATAGTTTTGAGTCCATGAGTAATTCAACTAAAGCTTTAATAATTGAGCTCATTCATTAAACAAGCCGTTCACTGTTTACTTAAGTGAGATTTAGTTTTAGTAAATCAGCAGAAGGATCTTAGCAATGGGTCATCTGTGGAACGAATGGTATTTTTATTGGAGTTAAACTAAAAACAACCAGGAATTGATGTCAACTGTAAACTTCAGTGAGTGAGTCACGTCACTCCAGTTAGACGTTAATGTTATGACTACACTACACGTACAGTAATAAAAGTTACTTAATGATTTAACATTATGAATCACAACTGAAAAAACACTCAGTCTGATTGTTTATCGTATTCAGTAAATCAATCAGATTGAATGGGATCGAAGCTGTTACTCACACTGTTATATTAGTACGTTGTGTAACTGGAAATCTGAGATCTACAAACACTTCAATTATTTTGTGCATGACTGTTTAGGCCAATGATTTCTAACCAGTGGTCCAAGAGAACCCAAGAAGTGGCCGTGATGTCAGGAGTGATTTTTTAAAAACAGGTTTCATCGTTCCAAAACGACCGCGAATTTAAACAATTAAATTTTTTTAAACTGGATGCAAAACTATTTTTACGTGATAATTTTTTGTTCAAATTCTAAAAATTCCTTTTTTTCTCCCGCTTTCTGACGTTTTGCGTACGGAAAGATTCTCGTTCTAATTTCTAATATATTTTCTGTGATGAGAATTCGCAGCGTCACAGTCATTTCGCAGCATTACAGCAATTTTATAGCTAGTAATGTCAATGCAAGGTGAAAAATCCCGTTAAATTTCAAGTTTTTGTAGGCATTTATGTTTGCTATTAAGTTTTCTTTTACGTTTTTTGCCTCTTAAAGGGTTGGTTAGGAGATGGCCAACGAAGAATTTTTTTTTTTTTGGACACAAGTGATCCCTGATCAACGAAAGGTTAGGAACCACTGGTTTAGGCCAATGATTTTCAACCTTTTTATGTCTAGGCCTTCCTTTGGATGATCTTCAGACACTACGTCCCCTCCCCCCCCCCCCTCCCCGGCTTAAAAAGTGTGACAAACGTTATAGTAGGGGAGCATATGTAGTCCCGTGGCGGTATTTATGATGGGAACATGGGTGGATATTTTTTTGATCAGAAACTACCTGTAGATGAATAATTTCCATGGTGTCACTCTTTGGTGTGTGGCGTATAGCAGTAATGACGTCATCAAGATGGCCGCCATGGAATTAAAAAAATCCACTTTATTTCGGTTATTTATCAGCCGATTTTCTTTTGTAATACCTCATATTGAAGATAAATAAAATGTCTAGATGACAGATGCAGAATCAGGGGAGACGGAGTCGTCATAGAGCACAAAAGGGAGAAAGCGCGTCCTTTGAAGAAGATGGTTGGCTCGCGGTTGGAACCTGTGTTATGCTAGGTCAAAGTTACATTGGAGACCCTCCATGAAGGATAAAAAACTTTTGTGCTTGTAATTAAATTAACATTATACATAAAGACAAAACACTTCATGTCGGCTGGCCAGCCATTGAAAAAACAAAGAAAAAAACACCCCTGTAAATTATACATAGAAAGTGCATTCAAAACACATGGAAAAATGGTAACAAAATAATTACAAAACAACTTAAATTGGTGTCATACATAAATGAATGCACTATAAGAGTCAACCTTGTGACAAAGAGCATGGTTGCATAGTAAAATAAGTGTCATTACTACATAAGGAAGATTACAAGACACGTCTGCATGAAAAACATAACCCTCAAAACAGTGTATAACATTGTACCATGCCTAGCACAAAAGTGGAAAGGAAATGTGCTTACAAACTTAAAAAAACAAGTGCAAAAATTACATTGGGATACACATGTTAAGATGAGTACATACGCTAGAACAGGGGTGGGCATTTAGTCGATCGCGACCGACCGGTGGACCACCAAGACATTTTGGGGTGACCGCCTTTACTAAGACCTAAGACGCGCATACTAAAAGAAACATATTTTTGGAACACCGACGCGATTTGCTTTAAACGTGGTTTTAAAAGAGTGTTATTTTTTCTTGTAGTTATGTAGGTTTTATTATTAAGTTATAATAAATATTGTCGACATTTTTTTTAGCTCACCACACCTACGTCACTGGGTGGACCGCAACACCTTGACAAAATTAGAAGTAGCCCGTACCTTGAAAAAGTCTGCCCACCCCTGCCCTAGAGCATTAAAAAAAACTTAACGAATCATAGAAAAATGCAACAGCATGTTATTCAAAAATGTTACACAGTATAGCAAAATTACATGATGATTTTGTTTGCAAAAAGGACAAGTTAATGATTTATACACTTCACAAAATGGCAGGTGAGATATACAAAAATAAGAAAAAATATAAAAATTTCACCAATATAAAGTTATAAAGGCATGAGTTATAAATGCATGAATTGTGATCTACACATAATACATGAGTGCATTTACAACAGTTGTTGTTGAACGAAAGACAGTACAACTTGTGTTCGGTTCAAGATTGCCTATATTTTTTTTTTTTTTGGTTTCAAGTGGTAAATTTTAACGTAAAATATGGATGGTGTAATTAAATTCGACTGACCGTCTAAGCGAAAGCGAGTGAAGGACATAGACTTTGAATTGTGTATATTGTGCCAACATCTATTGAATGAGGATTTGGTTAAAACCTCAAGTACTCAGCATAAACTGTTTGATGCAGTGAGAGTTCGAAACAAGTGTGAAAAGGTGAAAAGTTCGAAACAAAGTGAAAAGGAAATGTGCTTACAAACTTAAAAAAACAAGTGGAAAAATTACATTGGGATACACATGTTAAGATGAGTACATACGCTAGAACAGGGATGGGCATTTAGTCGATCGCGACCGACCGATGGACCACCAAGACATTTTGGGGTGACCGCCTTTACTAAGACCTAAGACGCGCATACTAAAAGAAACATATTTTTGGAACACCGACGCGATTTGCTTTAAACGTGGTTTTAAAAGAGTAAGACAGTGATTATCAGCACCTCGAAGAATACGCTCGAAAATTTACAGTGGAAGGAATAACCCAGCTAAATGCCCGGTGGCATTTAACTTGTCACAAGAAATGCACGCACAAAGGTAACATTGATAGACTACAGCCAGGTATAAAAAGCAACAAGCGGAAATTGAAATAGCTTCCCCAGGCTCGGTGTGCAATAAGGTCCACCCGTGTACAAGAGGCCAAAATCTTGGCACGAAACTACATAAAAATGCCTGCTTCTTTTTCGATAGACTTGAAGCTAGGAGACATCCATTATATACCGCTTCCATCAAAAAGGTAGGTCAGAGGATTTAATGCTGTCTAGCGAAGTGAAAATAGCAATTGGAAGTTAAAACTGAGTGGATTCATTAATCCAGAAGATGTACATGCATATGATGTAGTACATCTAAGACCACATCTAGTACCACAAAGAATGTTGCACAAAAAACGTCATTGCGAAGTACTGATGAAGTTGAAACAACACCTAATTTGCCAGAATGTATTAGTCAAGTAGAATCCATAGATCGTTTGCTAGATTCTTTTTTGGAAGGTAATGTTGTCACAATGGCAGATCCTGAGAGACACTATAGATATCTGTCACTGGAATGGTGTTAAACGGCAAGACATGTTGTCAAGAAAATCTCTTAAAATACTTATTGAGCATGAATTATTTTACATGAATGTAGTATTTAACGACCCTATCTCCAAAAATCATTCACAGCGTAATTCTTTGAAATTTGTCAATGATATTTTGTTGTCGCGGGTGGAATCCAATTCTGATATGAATGCGAGTATGGAAGTTCTGTATCAAGCAGCTAAATTATTACGTAAAACTATACTGACAGAGGAGAAATAGAAGTTTACAAGTTCTATAACGAAGAAAAAAATCATAAATATCATACCGAAAGAAGTTCTATACTTTTTCAAATGGTATATTGGAGGGAACAAAAAAAAGAAAGTTTGCAAATTGATAATAAACATTTGAATCAAAGGGGTGCTGCATTATCACAAACTCTTATGTATGAGTGCCAAACTGAAAGACAAATCGTTTATAGTAGCACGGCGTTAGTTAAACACAGACACTCATGGGACCTTCCTCTACAAGTTGCTGTTGGCCTAACGATACATAGTAAAACTCGCAGAAAATTCTTGGTTCAGCTCATGCATGGTTCGGGTTACTCGATTGATTATAATAAAGTTTTCTGACTTGAGACTGCTATAGCCAATGAAGTTCTGAACCATATGGAAGACAATGACGGATTGTATGTCCCACCCGATATTGTGAAAGGGAGATTTATCTTTTGTACAGCAGATAATTTAGACTTCCTTGGAGACACGCCTGATGGACGAGGAACCCTTCACGCAACTGTGATGACTTCTTATCAAGAATATAACGAAGGTGAATTGCAATCTATAACCCTGTCTGATGCTGAAACACAGGTACCCAATCGTTCGCTACAGAAACGATCCAGATACATGACAGACTTTATTC
Organism: Dolomedes plantarius; assembly: GCA_907164885.2. Lineage (NCBI taxonomy): Eukaryota > Metazoa > Arthropoda > Arachnida > Araneae > Dolomedidae > Dolomedes > Dolomedes plantarius. The sequence goes on from OU015501.1 coordinate 62,804,072, forward strand.
ACTACAATGGGCCAAAACTCTTAAAGCCTAACAGTTTTGCTTTTAAGAAATCTGATATATATATATAATTCAGCGTTTAAAACTACATAATGTAGAAGATTTAGCATGGTGTCTGTGCAAAAACAAAACAATACGTGATACAGAAGAAATATCCGATAGTTCCGGAAATCGACCTTCAAGTTCTAATCATGAAAGTAGTTATAATCCAGCATCTGATTCAACTTGGACTGTCTTTAATGCAAAGCTGTTAAAAGACCAAAAACCAATCACTCACATATGTGCTCTACCAATCATACCAGCTACTCCAACAGATCGTTCCATACAATTGACTTTCTAGACGTACTTTGAAAAATTGACTATATATGTGTGTGGAGTAGATTCAAAATGTGTTGTTCCATTAGATTTGGGTTTTTACCGTCCTGTGCAGCAACTTATCATGGCTCAACAGAATCTTCGAGATCGCTTTGTGCTACGACCTGGAGAGTTACACATATGTATGGCCTTATTACATGCTATTGGCACATTTATTGAGGCATATTTTAATTCGAACATTTTGGGGGGGCTCTTTCTCTCTTTTCTAAGAATCACACACAGGTCCCAACCGCGAGCCAACCATCTTCTTCACAGGACGCGCTCTCTCCCTTTTGTGCTCTGTGATGACTCCGTCGTCCTTGATTCTGCATCTGTCACCTAGACATTTTATTTATCTTCAATATGAGGTATTACAAAAGAAAATCGGTCCATAAATAACCGAAATAAAGTGGATTTTTTTAATTCCATGGCGGCCATCTTGATGACGTCATTACTACTATACGCCACACACCAAAGAGTGACACCATGGAAATTGTTGGTATATATATATAAATGCTACAAAGTGTTTTTAACTTTTCACACCAGATGGTGCTAAGTGTCTGTATTTGTCCTTTTGTATGTAAATGTATATTTTCTGTAAATAAAACTCAGTTGGAATGTAGTCCTTGAACGTGTGAGACACAACATTTGGCAGCAGAGCTTCGTGGTTGTTTTTCTCCTCGAAGAGCCAGTCGCATCGACATCCGGTCGCCGATGAATTCAAAATGCAACAGTGAGATTTCCTAAAGCGAAAGTTTAAACGATAGCGAAGAAAATGGATAACATGAAAAGCATTCCGTTGTTGAATAGTGGAAATTATCTAATCTGGTCTATGAAAATCAAGGCAATTTTAACTTTAAAAAGATTAATAGATGTTATCTATGAAGATAGACCACAGGATTTAAAATTACTAGAAGATTGGAAAACAAAGAATGATGACGCTGTAGCCTATATTTTGCTATCACTTTCAGATGAACAGAGTCTCCAATTTGCAGAAGAAACCAATGCCAAAAATTTATGGGAAAAAATAAAAAGGGTTTTCACAGGAAAAAATGAAGACCGGAAGATAGATGCTGGAAATGAGCTAAAGAATATAGAAATGCAAGAAAACGAAAATGTATCTGACTACATAGCCAGAGCAAGGGGACTTTCTATGAAGTGTAGCGCACTTGGTTTGAACATTTCAGAACGTGAACTGGTTTACTACACAGTTCGTGGACTTAACCATAAATTCGGGAAAATAAGAGAAATATTGAAGACGCAAAGAGAAAAAGAAATTGATGAAATATTAGAAATTTTACGCGAAGAAGAGAATACCCATTTGAAAATGAACTCAAATTCCATATCCAGAAAAGGAGAAGCTTTCCATGTTAAAAACAGTAATAGAAACGTAAAACTTTGCTGGATCTGCAACAAATCCAATCACATAGCCAGAAATTGTTTTTACAGGAATAAAACAGGAAACAGGAGTGGAAATGCACCCGACAACGTGATAAGAACATTACCTAACGACAAAACCAAAAACAAGCAAAAAATGAGATTCGCGAACGCAGCATTTGAAAACGAAAATCAGAACTTTGCCCTTATGACAGACCCAGAACATTCCGACGCTACTTGTGAGGATATTTGGATTTTGGATTCTGGAAGCAGCTCACATATGTGCAAGGACCTTAAATTTTTTGAAAACTTTAATTCCGATGTTGGTCATATTAACTTAGCAGGTAAGAATTCTGTTTTAAAATCTATTGGCGAAGGAAAAGTTAAAGCTAAGACATTTGTAAACAATATTGAAAATACATTAACTATTGATAATGTGATTTATGTACCTGATTTAAGATGTAATTTGTTATCCATGACTAAATTAATGGAAAGAGGTTATAGTATTCAATCATATGATAATTATGTTTTGGTTTTAAGCAAAACTGGTCAAATTGTTTTAAAAGCTGAGAAAGTAAATAATCGCTTAGAAATTATAATGAAACCTTGTATTGATAATAATTCATCTGAATTATTAGAGTGTAACTTTGTTAAAAATGTAGAAAATTATGAATTATGGCATAAAAGACTTTGTCACTTGAATCCTCAATATATGTCTAAAATGAAAGATATAATTGATATAAATGTTAAAGAATCTGAAATTTTAAATTGTGAATCATGTAATATCAGTAAATTAACTCGTAAAAAACATTGCAAAATTAATATTGATCAAAGTAATTCTGTTTTGGAATTAATTCATGCTGACTTAGCTGGTCCTATAAATATTGATTCATTGGGTGGTTCTAAATATTTTTTAATGCTTGTAGATGATTATTCTGGTATGTATTTTTCTTATTTTATAAAACATAAGTATGAAGTATTTGATGTGTTTAAAAATTTTAAAGAAAGGTATGAAAACCTAACAAGCCGAAAAATCAAACGCTTAAGAACCGATAATGGATTAGAATTTGTGAATAAGGAAATGACTAAATTCTTACTGAAATTTGGCATATCTCATGAAAGAACTGTAGTATGCAATTCAGAATCTGGCGGAAAAGCGGAAGAGGCTATAGGAGTTTTAGTAGAACGCGCAAGAACCTTACTATATGAGAGTAAACTACCTCAAAAATTTTGGGCGGAAGCCATATCCTGCAGTACTCATGTATCGAATATTACACCGCGCAAATATAAAAATAAACTTCCGATGGAAATATGGACAGGTAAAGAACCCAAAATAAGTTATTTAAAAACTTTTGGCTGTGTAGCTTATCATATTCCTAAACAATTTCGCAATAAATTTGATGTTCCAGGGAAACGCGGAATTTTTGTCGGTTATTCCAGAGATAGAATAGCATATAGGATTTATGACATCGCAAAAAATACAGTGATTGAGGAACGATCAGTTAAATTTGACGAAAAATTAAAAGGCAGCGAATTCATAACGAAAAATTCGGAATCCTATTTATGGAATGTTGAAAATCTGAGTCAGTTCAATTTTTCAAATTTAGAAGCAGAAACAGAAATTAACCCGCGTGAAAATAATCAAAGTGAAATTAATGACACAAAATCATTACAAAATGAAACCGCAAACGATCAAAGAGTGGAAAACTCAAATCATGAGTTATCACCTAAATTAAGGCGTTCCGAACGTATAAAAAATAAGTCAACGGCGAATTTGGCCTTAAGTAACTCTACTCGGGAGGAAAATAATTCAATACCTGAAAATTATGAGCAAGCAATGAATAGCATTAAACATAATAAGTGGAAAATCGCGATGCAAAAAGAATTAGAGTCAATGAATAAGCATGATGTCTTTGAAATAATTGAAAGACCTAAAAATGTAAAAATAATCAAAAGTAAGTGGATTTATTCAGTTAAAACAATTAATGACGAGGAAATTTATAAAGCAAGACTCGTAGCGGCAGGTTTTAATTTAATTAAAAATAAAGACTATTCAGAGTCTTTTTCGCCTGTTGTTAATATAGAATCATTTAGATTATTGATATCATTAGCTGCAAAATTAAATTTATCTGTAAGATTTTTTGATGTCAAGACAGCTTACTTGTATGGCGATATAGAAGAAACTGTTTACATGGAAATCCCACCAGGTTATGAAGAACAATTTGGTAAGAACAATGTATGTAAATTAAAGCGTAGCTTATATGGTTTACCACAATCTGGTAGAAATTGGCATATTAAACTTAAAAATGAACTGAAAAGGATTGGCCTCAACCAGCTTGCATCTGACAATTGTGTTTTTATTACAAGTAATGAAACTGATTTTTTCGCAATTTGTATTTATGTAGATGATTTGGCAATATTTTCAAATAATTCTAAATTATGTGAAGAGATAATACTTAAGCTTAGAAAAACTTTTGAATTAAATGAAACTACAGAAAATTCCAAATTTTTAGGTATAGAAGTTCTACAAAATGAAAATGGTATTAGTTTATCGCAAACGCATTACATTGAATCTCTGATAAATAAATATGGATTGGAAAACTGTAAGAAAGCTAATACACCAATAACTAAAGGTGAGGATAGATGTTTTAATCCCACGGATGATTTAGTCAATCAGACTGAATATCAGGAAATAATAGGTGAGATTTTATATTTGGCTAATAGAACTCGCCCAGATCTCGCTTTTGTCACTAGCTATTTATCACAATTTAATAAACGACCGGAAAAAAGGCATTATACATTAGCTAAAAGAGTTTTGAAGTATTTAAACGCAACAAAAAATAAAGTTTTGTTTTATGACAGAGAAAATGGATTTTTAAATTGTTGCGCAGATGCCAGTTGAGGAAATGCTGAGGGAGGCAAATCATTTTCAGGTTGTGTTATAATGATTGGTAATTCACTTCTTACGTGGAAAAGTAGAAAACAAAAATGTGTTGGACTATCCACATGTGAAGCAGAACTGCTAGCTATCGCCGATGTTGCAAGAGAATTAACTTGGACTCTAAACATGTTAACTGAATTAAAATGTGAAAATTTTGTTAAGAGACCTGTAGTCTTATATAGTGATAGTCAATCAGCCATCGATTGGTTAAATAGTGGTAAGTCATCAAATAAAACTAGACATGTGAATCTGAAATTCCATTTTGTCAAAGATCTCATTGAAAATGATACTATAAAGACTAAATATGTGAATACTAATGAGATGATTTCTGATTTCTTAACCAAGGCTGTAACATTTGATAAATTGTTATTCTCATTGAAGAATATATGTTTAATGTAAATGTGCTGTTAATGTTCTGAAAAGATAAAACCCCTTTTCGCAGGGGGAGAGTGTTGGTATATATATATAAATGCTACAAAGTGTTTTTAACTTTTCACACCAGATGGTGCTAAGTGTCTGTATTTGTCCTTTTGTATGTAAATGTATATTTTCTGTAAATAAAACTCAGTTGGAATGTAGTCCTTGAACGTGTGAGACACAACAGAAATTATTCATCTACAGGTAGTTTCTGCTGAAAAAAATATCCACCCATGTTCCCATCATTAATACCGCCACGGAGCTCATTTTTTCGACATATGCTCCCCTACTATTAGTAAAATACGTTCTACACAAATTTATTGTTAACCATCCACGCCCCCTTCCCCTGAATATTACTCTCGCCACCCCAGAGGGACGCACATGCCAGGTTGAGAACCTCTGGTTTAGGAAAACAATCATTTGGAGAGCAAATGATTGTATCGTAGTGGAAAATGTTGATTGCCAGTGTGAGGGAGGTCTAAGTCGAATAGTATTTTCTTAATTCCTAGAGGGGTGGACATAGTCCCTCATTTTACATCCCTTGTCCTTAGACACAAGTTTGTTTTCATATCGCATAACATCGCAGCTGTTGACTTCAAGATAATCCAAACTATCCCGTCAGGGGTAGCCCATTTTTTGAAGCGTGGGGGGGGGGGGGGGGGAGGGCTGCTTCTAAAGCTTGAACCGGGAACAAATAATGTGTTCTTTGTATTGGCTACTTTAACAAGTCGCTTGCATGTGCGTTTTCGGACATAGCTTCTCTATGGGCGTTTTATCTAAAAAATTTTTTAGTTTCATTTGCTAATAAAATAACAGTTAACAGCATGATTCTATCTGATCCTTCACTTGAAAAATACAGTTTTAAGAAATATCTAATTTGAGCATAGAACAGCTATCTGCCTGGAGCGAGGATCAAACTCGCGTCTCCAAACCTAAAGGTTGGTGTCGTGCCTGGCGCTCTTTACGAGAGAAGGGGACTCCGCCGTGGGGGTCCTAAGAAGGGAGAATCCATGGTGGTCAGTCTGTGTTGGGGAGTTTGGGAGAACAAACAGTGCGTGGGAGTGTAACCGCGAAGACGCACTGAGATTTTGTTTGCTGTCAGTCAGAATCAGATGACTGAAATAGAGATTAGCGAATGCAAATATTGTACATAAGTTCTGTGAATAATTTGAGTATTGTGTTTGCTCGTGAGTTGTGTGAATAAATATCCTGAATATTCATCCAAGTGTGTTAAATCCGTCACCTTTAACGTCGTCGATCAGAGAAAGATCGAGGAAGGACGGCAGTATAAACAGAGTGTCCATAATTAAACTTCCCTACTTTAAAGTTGTCTACAGTCGAAACTGTTGTTCAGAAAGTATGAAATTTTCTGTAGGACATATTGAAGGGATGGGAATTTGTTTGAGCGAATAAAAACAACTTCAAAATTTAAACATCAGAGGGCGTTTTTTGATGAATTACACATTTACGACTGGGTCTTTACTTAAGATTTCACCATCGTTTTATCCATAGGTCACCTTAACACAATAACTTAGAATCATTAAATTTTACAATCTTTAAAGTGATTGCAAAGTCGATCGGAAACTTGTTCGATAACTAATTTTCGGACAAAAGATTTGAAGGAACGAAGAAGAAACAAATATGCAAATTAATTTTGTCGACTTAGAGCAGAAGCTGTTATAAAACCTAGAAACTTTCATGAAGATTTTGTTTACAGCGTGCTTGCTATTGCTAATCAGAATGTCATCATTATGATTACCAGATCGAGCTTTGTTAGTAAAATTGTTTTACCAAAATGATAATTCAGCACTAGTTGCTCTACGAAAATTTCGGAGTTTGAAGGGGATACGAAAAGGTTCATTGACTGTTAAAGGTCTTCCATTAATGGTGGTTAAATTTGAAGAAACTGGTTCTTTTAACATTCGTTCTGGAAGAAGAAGGAAACCTGTTTCCGCAGAAGCTGTAGCGAAGGTTGCGCTTCAGGTGGAAGAGGACAAAGCTTCCAACGAACAGGCTAGTACCAGTGTCCGTCGTGTGGCAGAAGCATTGGATCTGTCCCGTTCAACTGTCCAGAAGGTCATGCCGAATATCCTCCGGTATTATCAAGCTTCAATTATCCGGTACAAGCTTCAATTTGTGCAGAGGTTGCTTACACATGATTTCGAGACTCGACAGCGGTTCTCACTTCAGTTTCTTGCTCGCTCTGAGGTTGATGCAGAATGGCCCTGGAATATCATCTGGACAGACGAAGCACACTTTTATTTGGACGATTCGGTGAATACTCACAACGGCCGAATTTGGGAACGAGAAAATCAGCGTTTAATCTTAAATGTTACGGTGCATTCACCGAAAGTAACCGTGTGATGTGGATTTTCTGCATTTTTTATTCTCGGATCGTATTTCTTCGAGGGATTAAGTCCTAGAGGTCCAGTAACATTCTCGGTCACCGGGGAGCTATATGCATCCTTGTTACTGAATAAAATTGTTCCGGATCTGCAATCACGTCAGTGCCTTTCACGCACAATTTTTATGAAAGATGGAGCTCCTCCACAGATTAGCCTTCGAGTTAAGAGCGTTCTCAAAAATCACTTTACAGAAGAACGTGTCATCAGCCGCCACTTTCCTAATGTGTGGCCTCCCCTATCCCCAGACCTCAACTCATGCGAATTTTGGCTTTGGGGGCATGTGAAACATCTAGTCAGTCTTGTTAAACCAAGAACTATACCTGATCTGATAGACAGCATTTCACGACATGTTCTCAGCATTTTCGCGGACACACTGCGGTCATCTGTAAAACACGCTATCTTACGATTTCAAATGGTAGCTGAAAATGATGGCCGTCATGTTGAACATGTCTTGATGTAATAAATTTTTTTAACTATAGTAAATATTGGCTAAATGTGTAATTCATCAAAATACGCCCTCTGGAGGTGAAATTTTGAACTAATTTTTTTATTCGCTCAAACAAATTCCCATCCTTTCAATATGTCCTACACAAAATTTCATAACTTTCTGAACAATAGTTTCGACTGTAGACAACTTTAAAGTAGGGAAGTTTAATTATGGTCACCCTGTATATATATATATATATTAAACAAGCATGGTTTGCACTGCACCAATCTTATACAATTAAATCAAAACTGTAAAAAGTGGATTTTAATGTAAATTGTTCCACAGTAAGACGCAAATAGCAGCACTTATTTTATGTAAGGAAAAAAAATGTATAAAATTTGTAAAACTAATGAAATAATGTTTGATAACATTCCTTTATATGTAAATAAAGGAAAATAAAGATTTTAAAATCTCTAAATCCAGAATTTTTTCGCTAAACCTTTTGAAATTTCCTTAGGTAGTCATTAGATCCTCTTACTCGGACTTCAGATTAATATTCAGTTTTAAAAGTCGCAGCAAATAATAATAATGAGTTACAATTTAGTCTGCCTAATAACAGGTTTGATTATAGTTTTCAAATTGTTAATTTCAAAACTCTTGTTATATCACTAATAAGTATTTAAAAAGGATATTATTCATCAACTCAGACGAATAAACAGTTTATGCTCTGAGAGTAGTATACTTAAACACATTAAAACTTTACGATTAGTGCATATATTCTTTTGTTTATTCTATTCTTTTTTGAACATTGTTTATGATCCATTCTTCAGATAATTTGTATTTTAGTTCCTTTTCTCGATGTATAGATAGAACTCAAAATAGATAAAATCGGGAGTTTGGAGAATCCCTGAGATTTGAAGATGACTCATTTTTAAAATTATCTTCCTTACATATATTCATTTTCACTTCCGAGACAACAGACAGTTTATTCGGCTACACATATTTGGTAATTTACTTACATATTCGATAGCACTGAAATTTTTCCATGAGAAATATTTGTCATATGTTTGTTTAACGATCCACTTGTTTACTTGGTTGGGTGGTGCCATCTCCGAGGACAGGGGATCGAATATGTTATCCTAACATCGAGGGTGGCATTCTACTACCTGAAATATCCCACTCAATGTGAAGAATTCTCATTATCTGAGTCCCATTCCATAAAGGCTAAATTCCTTTTAGAAAATAGGTAAATAGTACAGATAACCCTCCTATAACACGGTAGATAGGTTCCTAGAAAATGCCGTGTTCTGTGAAACCGTGTTATATAAGACCCAGAGCCAGTACAATAAAGGGGGGTTACGTTCCGAAAACTTATTAAAAACAAACTTAAATTCCATATAAGCAACTTAATTTTTATTAAATTTTTTATTAAAAATATAAATGTATGTAAAACACAAAACGAAAAGAAACAAAAAATTATTATTTTCATTTAATGCGACCGTAATTTAATAAATTTCTTCCTCATCACTGCTCAGTACAATCAAACGAGAACGTTTTTCGGTTGAACCTTCACTTTCACCTTCACTTTCAGAACCTTTTTCGTTTAGATTTTTTGCACCCTCTATCCTCTAAAAAATCTGTAATTTTGGTTTGTTTCCTGGTTCTTACAGGGTCATTGTAGATTTCACGATATGGAGATGGATAATTTTGCAGCTCTCTTTTGAATTTTTGGCTTCTTTCAGCGGAAGGGTCTGCATTCAAGAAAAATCATTCAAGATTTTCAGCTAAGCTTAGGCTTTCTTGTAATTTTATAGAGTTATAAATAAATAAATTATAATTTGTTTATACATTTTCATGTAAAACCAGTATAGTTTATTATTCCTTCCCGTCATTATTTTAAGGTTATTTAGTTTTTAAATGTGTTAAACAAAAATCATGTTATCTAGTGCTGTAGAAGTATAATGTTGTACAAAGGTTTTCGCAATTTTTTTATCGTGTTAGAGCGAAACCGTGCTACAGGCTGCAGTGTTATACGAGGGTTCCCGCAATATATCCTATCGAGTTAGAGCGAAACCGTGTTGTAAGATGGCGTGCTGTAGGAGGGCTACCTGTATCTAAGAAAGATTTTTTTTCTTTCTGAAAAGCAGTAGGTGACATATCGTAATTCTCTTCAAATATCTTATCACTGGATGTAAATTATTTTAATTTCTAATATTTCAACTTTTAAGGAATTTCTTTACAATGAACTATATCTAGCAAAGTGCGTGTAATGTAATACCTCTAACGTTTAAGGAGAAAGTTACCTTAGATATAATGATATGTAACTAGTTCCAGAAAGGGGGAGATCGCTTGTAGATAACGCTTCTTTTCTCAACTAATTGGATCTCTTCAGAGCGCCACATATATCAGACGGTTGAGACCCAGCTCTGAAAATAGAGTTTATTTTTTACCTTCTAGGGAGAAAATGTTCATTAATATTAGTCTATAACTATCAATCATTGCCATTCTGCTGGTGTTTTGCTATTCAGACTGCCAAAGCGGAACATTAAAAGGAGATATAAGCGAGATAGTTCCTGATTTAAATGGCGGTAAATGAAAGGACTGTGTTCAGCATGCTGTTGCAAAAAATAATATCGATAATAATTAGCTAATAGCATTATAGAAATTAAAAGTCTCCGCCTCAGTGTAATGGGCTATTTCAAAACACCTTAATCCCGGGTCGAGGTCATTTTGCATGTTCCGAGAAACCTCCGTACAAGATCACCGAGAAATTTAAGTTGCGAATACGTTTTTTCGTTGAGACTCAGTGGGAAAATATGGATAGGATATGTTGTAATTGTTAACTGAGGAAGGAAACGATCGTTATTTTTATTAGTTTCTACAACTTTAACATTACCTTAAACTTTAACGAAATATGGTTAACATTAGCTGCAAATTTCCGCTTGCTCCACGCTTATATGATTTTATCCATTTTTAATAAATGATAACAACTTTTATTTCCACCCAGATTATTCACTATTAAATCATTTTGGATAATATACTATTTCCTTTTAAAAACTTTTGCCGTCTATTTGAGTCCAATTGCAGTACACCTTTAGCATTCGCGGGCGTTTGGAGCGCAAATTCCGCGCAAAAGTGGTTGGTCGGTCAGTTTGGGAGCGTTATGGTCATTTTATCCGCCACCCCTGCTAAAATTAAAACCCACCTAATATCTAGGTCTTCCAACCTAAACTCTTATTATTATTTTTTTTTAGTACATTTAACTAATAGTACTTCTACAGTATTACTGCACTTAACTCGCATAAGCAAAACTTTACTATGTGAACTGCAACACACAGTATTATATATTTCAAATTATACTATTAACAACGTTGACTAATACACAGACACTCAGATACTCTGTGAGCAAGAGATGAGTAAAAAGGCTACGTTTAGTACGCCACTTTCTAACCAGTCAATTTCTTGTGGTTTCCATGCTTTTTCGTGGATTCCAGTTTCTAACTTTTAAATGTAGTCCAGATAACATGCTGCAATTACTATATTTAGTAAAAGGTTTCTTTTTTGCTTTTAGGGAAGAATAATAATAAAATTTTTTTCTTTTCTACCACTTTAAGTACAACTTTAGTGCTTTTTAATGAAATCTTAATAAAAAACCTAAAATGGCAAATAAAAAAATAATGTTTCTTAATACATCAGCCTATTATTTCTTTCCAAGTTGCGATTAGTGTCTGCTTTCTATAATTTATTGCCCAACTGCGCATCCAAATAAAGAAAAAAAAGAAGGGAAAAAGTACTCTGACAGTATAGTACAGCAGTGCTTTAAACATTTCCCAAAATTCTTTTAAGAGTACTAAGCATTTAAAAAAAAATTAAGTATGGATAAATGTTCGAGAATAAATATTCTTCAAAATTTTGTGAAAACATATTTTTCGAAACAATTGTATCTTTATTCAGAGACTCGGTGACAAGCAGGTGTAACACGTGATGAATAAATTGAATGTTGCTTGCCAAAAATTCCATTTGTTTGGCAGATGTTTCAGAGGATAAATAAAAGAGGAAAGAAGAACTCCAGATGACATGATAACTTCAAAACACGTGGAATATATTTTTCTTCGTTTAAAAAGAAATTTTAATCAAAATTAACTGTTTTAGAATTTTAGTTCTTCCGTGAATTTGATTTACTTACAGCCATTTGTAAACAAAATTTTCAGCACAGCTTGATATGTAAAAATATAAACATAACATAAAAAGTTTTGTAGGAATTAGGGTACGTTTATAAAATTTGTGCATTATAGCTCGATTTCCATGTCAAGATCTTTTTAACATTTTTCAGGTATATAACAATTGCAAAATACCATAAACTAACAAAATATAGCTTGCTATGTTCTAGGTAATGTATCGTGAGAGATAGTATTTCACAGATATTCAGTAAAAGAAAATAATAAAAGGGAAAGGAAAACGCATAATTATACAATAAAAAGTTACTCTTTGTATCACAATTACTGAACGAAAATGACTGAAAGTTGTTGAATGAGGAAGAATTAAATTTCGGTATTATTTTGATTGTTTCAGATTTATATTATGAAACTCAGGAGATATCTGAGGTATTCTACTGTTGCTAAGTGGCCAATCTGAATAAATCTCAGAAGTCTCCACAGTTTTATACATTTTTAAAACAATGAATGGTCTAATTTAAATTCGACAAGAAATCACGGAAAAAAAATAAGAATCTCTTTCCTTAGAAATTTTTTTTCTTTTCTTGTTAACACGACAGTACTATATTTTGAAATTGTTTTCATTTTCGTCTCATTTACTCTACTAATAAAGATTTAAAATTTCCTTTACTATTCGTTAAAAATAGTTGTTCCTCATTTGACGCAAGAAATATGTGATGCTCCTCTTCACAATTCATGGAAGAGCAATAATCCTTATTTTCATTGATGTCAGTGAAATGAACCAGGATTTCCCTTTATGCGAGTTTAATGACGAACATAGATATATTATTTTCATTGCTTATACATTAAAACATTCGATAGGACCTTGAGAATGGCATGAAAGATCATCGAATCCCACATACTCGGGAAGCAACGCAGGAGCCGCCTATGTTCCCTTTAACGCTAACCGATCTGTTGGTTACTAACACTTAAAATATAGATTAACATAAAATATGTAATAGTACACATGCGAACAAATGCAAATGCAAAGCTGTAATAAAAGAAGAAAATTCTGATGTAATTATAAACACTTAAAGGTAACAATTAAACTTATATACAAAATTAAAAAGCAATGAAATAAGGCATTTTACTCCAGTGGCAGTTTACAAATTTTTGTAATAATTCTCTTGAAAAGTTTATCTGTTGTTTTGTAAGGTTTTGTTTTTACACAACTGCATCGACGTTTATGAAAAAACGTCTACACATCCTAGACGCTATCCTCACAGTCTTAAGTTTAGACTTTTATTGAAAACAAATGTCCGATCTTATTAAGCTCTAGGGAGGGTTGCCATTTTGAAAAGTGATTCATTTTCGTGGATAAGAAATCAACCTTTGGTAATACATTTGATTTATTCCAGAGGACAAACGAAGTGACTAGGAGTGTTGGATTTATCCAGTAACTGTGATAAACTGAGAGCAGCGCCACTTAGAACGTGTGTAGAACTGTTCCAGGACTCTAACATGTCGACTGTGTTTTCCAACCCTTAAGTTGTTAGTTGTGTAAATATCTTGTAAATAGCCATAAATGTGTGAGTGCGTAATAAAAGCATAAAATTTATTAATTGTAGCATTATTTGAAGTGAAAATGATTCTTTTAACAATCAACAATAATCATGAACTGAGGCTCGTGATCGAACCATGAAGATAATCCTACAGAATTCTGAATGCTATGTACCATTCTAATAACTACCTATTAAAAATTATTAAATTTAAATGTCGTAGTAATAGGTGTTGTTATTTATACCATTTATATGTTCGAAAAATTCAAAACGTTAAAAATAATAAGGTATGAGAGCAAACTTCATGCTTTTAAAAATTCAATTTTAGTCAGTTCCAATTTGTTCAAATAATGAATTTAAAGAGAGTTTATGATCAAAACTAATCTACAACAATGTATTCTCAAAATCAAGTAACATTTTGCAGTACCTATACATAACACCGAGTAGACTAAATCACTTGGCAAACTTTCATAACTGAGAGTAACATTCTATGTCCCGTAACGAATACATAACATTTAATCCCAAGGCCAATTCAATAAACAACGCGTAACAGATTGTTTTGTATGAATAATCCATTTTTAACCTTGACTAAGTTGGACGTCGTTTACGTGTATGGTTTAGTAACGTAGCACTATCTGCAGGGCCCGATTATGAACGCTGGGGGCCCCTGGGCAAATGCTATTTGGCTCCCCCCCCCTTACGAACATTTATAAAAATAAGGACTATCTATGGGCTATACATACTATTAGAAGTACTAGGTGCATAAACCAAGGGGGTTTTGGGGCCCCCTAGCATCAGGGGGCCCTGGGCAAAGTCCCGATTTGCCCATGCGATAAAAAGGCCCTGACTATCTGATCTGCCTTTTAGCGTTGTCAGCAGTAACTATTTTAAAGAAATGAAAAATAAATAGAGTAGTTTTTAAATTACTAATCCATGGGATTCTAGATTTACGATGAAGTTAACAAGCTTTAATATGAAAAAAATTTACATTAGTCATTTCCTCCCAAGTGGTTGGGTTCGTACATGTAATTATTCTGGCGCATTGCCGAAATGTACCTTTTGCACTGAACAGAAATACTAAAAATGATCTACTGCATGAAAAAATTTCGTTTCGTAGCTTTATACACTACATTCAATAATAAACACAGAATGTATATCTATAGGGGATTTTACATAGTACTATTTAAACATCCACAAAAAATTTAGCACTTTTAAACAGACAGAATTCCTTGGAGTAGGGAAATTTTACTTTGTTGTTGTAGACAAGGAAAAGAGACACACAACGGAGATTTAGACATTAGGGACACTTGTATAAACCAGTAATATAGATCTACGAATCAAGCAGTGCAAATATTAACTAGGTGCAAAAAAGTTGTGTTGGAGTTACTAAAAGTTAAGCGAAGTTAAACTTTTAAAATAGTTGAACAAAAAGTATTATTTGTGGCTATTATGAAGCTTTGAGACTGATACTGTAGGTCCTGGTCTTTTTAATCAAAAGGAAGACTGAAACTTTCGCATCTAACTTATGCTTGATACTGTTAATAAAACATCGTTTCCCACCCAGTGATTAAAAACACCAGATCACATTGCCAAATCCCATTTGTTTCATTATATTCATTTATGAATCCTCGAAGGCGAATTTTCTACTGTTATTCTATTTACATTTTCATCGTTCTTTTGGTTTATTTTAATGATTTTTTTTGTGTTTTCCCCCATTTTTCTAGCTTACAACATTTTGTAATATGAAATCACCTGTGGGTAATTTTATCATAGTCATGCGAATCCTCAAACTTTACGTGCTACAATATATATATATATATATATATATATATATATATGTGTGTGTGTGATAATAATCACATTTGGAACGCGTAGAACTTATGCGGTCGGTATGAGGGAGTGATGCAGTCGGGCGGAGTGTTCATCCAGGAAAACACTTACGAAATTTAGGAGAGTAACACACGAAGAGCCATAGAAGACGAACACACATTTCCGACGATGTCCAGGAAATCACATTTATTCAATTATGAAGCATGGCGAAAGCTAGCTGCAGTGGCCACATGACTTGTCCGGCGTCCATGCCCGGACGGGACGTGGATTACATACAGGAGCAGACACAGCAGGTCCAACAGCAACAAGAGTTAGAAACGAAGAGAGAGAAAAGTCTTCTGTTCATGCAATATTAAATGGGTGTTTTGCGATATTTACGCCAGAGGGCCGAAAATACTTAATTTTTAATTGGGCGACTTTAGATTCGTGGAGTTCACGTGTCCACTTCAGTTTCTCGGGGACTGATAGATCCCGCGCTTGTTAGAGCTGCGACTTAGGAGCAGGATAAGTGGGCATAAAGTTCTTGCAAAGTAGGGTTTTTGACGTTATACAAGACATAACTCTAGAGTGATTCGAGGGCTCTTCAAGAATTTTGACACTATACTGACATTCGGAATCTCATAAACTTCTAACACTCATATCTGGGGATGTTATTGAGTTCAGATACTTCACATGCCTGCTTAATGATCTGCAGGGCTAATATAAATTACTTACTTTACTTTTAGGTTGCAATTTTTGGAAAAGGGGTCGTGCTTTATTAACAAGGGAATATGCTTTAAAGTAAAGTAATTTAGGAAGACGCATTTTCTTGTTACACACACACACACACACACACACAACACACACACACACACACACACACACACACACACACACACACATATATATATATATATATATATATATATATATATATATATATTTTTTTTTTTATTTTTTATTTTTTTTATTTTTAGAGCACATATTGCTTGAAAAGTAAGTTGTCTCTCGGTACTGTTATAATTGCTCACGCGTTAGAATGACTCTGCTATCGCTATTGGGGACTATAGCTTTTGGGCTATTTTTAAGGAATATTTCATGCATTTAAACAGTATGAAAGTGAATTAATGCTAGGACAACGAATAATTTGCTGAAACAGATACCAAGTTTCAAGACAAAGTTAAGAGTAAATGCGAGACACGCATGAAGGGGAAATGATAGTTTACAATAAATCAATAAAGAAATGATAAATTAGAGAACTTCCAAAAAGAAAATGTATAAACGAAAAAAAATGCTTAACTGAAATTATGCTTTAGCCCTTTGGTTTAGATCAGGGGTTCCCAACCTTTTTCCTACATCGACCCCTTTTAAAAGAATGATTTTCTTCATTGACCCCCTCACATTTTTCTATATAATATACAGCATACAACATAATTATAATACTAATAATTGCACATAAAACACTTAAAGATAACAATTTGACTAAGAATATGAACATAAAATTTGACAAAGTGGTTCATTAGGTTTCTGTTTTATTATTTTTGTACTATTTTCACTTTTAATTTCAGAAGTATAAACAAGATTTCATAAACTCAGATTGTAATTGCACAAACATCGCCAAGAGAAAAAACGAAACTGCCTCTCATGGTTGAATCGGAAGGACCCATGTGCTGTTTAAGGTCCAGTGGATATCCCCAATTATGCTTAGTGTTGGTACACAAATAAAAGCCGAGCCGACGGCGGCATTCGAGGCATATACAAAAGCATCATGATATTCTCGACTTTAGATGTATGGATCACTCCGCCTTATGCAAATCTCTATTTACACGTATTAAAACGGATATTATTTTCTAATAATTACATTCCTAAAAAATTAAATTAAATTTAAAAACAGAAAAATTTATCATAGACACCAATAGACCCATGGAATATTAAGACCCTTTTTAAACTTCCATCGACCCCCAAGGGGTCCACCTGGGAATCCCTGGTTTAGATATTTCAGCGTAGATTCTACCCTCTTGAAATTTATTCTTCCTGTTTTGGAGCGATTTAAAGGTGATCTCAAATTCTAAGATATAAACGTTTATTGAGAATTAGGAGCGTATTTTAATTTAAGAACCTTTTAATTTACGATTAGGAACGCCTTTCTATGCGAAGTCGAGGACTTCCATTAATCAAAAATATATTTCCAAATACAAATTTCTTAATTTTCCCTTATACATGCGGATAAACATAGTTATGAATTTTTATAGGTAATTCAGCACCACATTAAATAAAAATAATTTTCATACTGAAACAGTCATATATATTTTTGAATAAAACATATCAAAACTCCTACATTAAAATGCTAAAATACTCATGCACATGCATGGTTAATATTTCATAGCAATGTGTAGAAAAGTTTTAAGAGAACTGAAACCATAAACTTTTCTGTTTGAATAAATCATTCTAAAACACCTACGTGTATATGAATACATTAAAATGTTAATATATTCATATGCACGCGTGTTTAAAAATCGCTCAGTATTGTACGGTACAATTTTATGAGGTTTATGGAAGAGACACCAACATGATCTCCAAAAATCCTGTAGTTGTAACGACTAAGCTGTGTTGTCTAATAACAAGTACTGGTTCGATAGATTAGTTAAATAAGTGAGAGTTCATTTCGTAGAATACATAATTGTTTTTAAATAGTCTCTTTCGTGTAAAAACATGAAATTTTAGTGCTATCACAGAAAAACTGCAGTTTTTGGTTTTTATGTCAATACTTACGTCTGTGGATTGTGTAATCTGCAGATGATAAAGTTTTTTTTGAATGTCATAATTCGGTTTCGGTAATCCACATTTTCCCCATGTTATTTTTTAATCATGATATTTTGAAATATTTTAAGAATTAAAATTTCATATGACACATTATACTCACAGAGGAAAATTCGAATAATAAAAAAAAGATAGATCAGGCGAATATTTGCAAATTCTTTCGAAAATTATGCAGGCGAATAAGAAATTATATAAAGAGAGGAATTTTTTTGCAGCTTAGCCCACAAATATTTTATGAGGAATTATATTACCAACATATTTTTTGGTCTAGAATTTTTATCTTCTCTTTATAGAGATGTGACGCGATTCGCCATGAATAAATTATACCAACGACAACATATTACGGGGTTCCAGCTGTGAAGAGTTCTTTTACGCGGCTGAAATATTTGAGACAGTCGGTAGATGGTTATGTTGTAATATAAAACAGTTCCGTAACTGACTCATTCATTCACTGACTGACTGACTGACTGACTGACATACAACGCACAAACCAAACCGCTGGACCTAAAGGGCTGAAATTTTGCATGGCGATTCTTCTAATAGTGTAGGGGTGCACTGAGAAAGATTTTTCAAAAATTCTTCTTAGATTTTTTTAAATTAAATTTTTAAGCTGTTTTTTAAACTTGTTTTACATTTGCATTTAAAATAATACATTGAGGGTTATAAAATTTATATCGCGAGAAAGATCATAAAAATTCCTTCAAAATGGAATTCTTTTCGAATTTTTACCTCCATTTCCTGATTTTTGGTGAATTTTTAAAGATTAATTTTTAGAATTTAATTTATTAAATGCTGATCACGTGATTTCTTTTTCTGGTACTTTAAATAAATTTATCGTCACGTGCATAACAACTAAATAGACAAAAAAATATTTTTCTTTCTCTCTAATGCAGCAGACGATTAGATATTAACAAAAAAAAATAAATATCCCTTACGATTTTTTTAAAAAATATATTTTTTACATCAATTGTATACATTGATCGTCGCATTTATTATAAATATATATAATTTTTTTTGGCATTAATTGCATACATTGACCGTTGTATTTAATTTGAATGTACTCCGTAGCAAAGCGCGGGTTTTCAGCTAGTGTTGTAATAAGGCTGTAAGTGCAGAGTTAAAGGCTATGGTGTGCGTGAGTACTGATGGATATGTGACAACATTTAGGTTTAAATATTTTTCTCAACACGACTGAAAAAAAGGCTATTCTCTTTGGAGCAGTACACACATTATTCTTAGACGGGAATTTTTAACCCTTCAGCGGGCGCACCCGTGTATAAAGTGCAACATTTTCATAATTTTGAAAGGTTTGTTTTTACATGTAAGGTTTGGATGTTCTAAGCAGTTTCTATTTATAGCTACACTCTTTCTAATGCAGGTCTGATTTTCTGACCTTTGTATTCCTTTCCATTCATTTTTAATCGTGATTCCAACAGAGGATACTTCTATGTCTTGCACTCAGTGCACAGCGCGCCTGGTCAAGTAAGAAAATATTCCTTATTTTATTTTTGGTTATTTCACTAAAATTATTCTAAGCATTTACAAAGTTGCTTTTCAATGATTATAAATTTAAAAAGGCTAATGAAATAAATGTCCTAATGAAGTTTTAAATACTAAATAATTATTAATAATTTTGTTCCCGATGTTAAATGCAATTTTTCTTTTCGTAGCATAGGAACACTATGTTCCTATGCTACGAAAAAATATAACGGAGTCATACTTTTGTCGACAATGCAGGATTATGCAACAGTGGATGACGATTCTGGTAAACCAGCGATTATACTGCATTACAATACGACAAAAGCAGGAGTTGATGTAGTCGATCAAATGTGCAGCTATTACACGGTATCCCGCATATCCCGAAGATGGACTCTCTCGTTATTTTTTGGGTTTTTGGACATAATAGGAATGAATTCGCAAGTTGTCCTTAGATCCAATAAACGAAAGAAGGCGATTGTATCTGCATTCTTTGGCTTTAGAACTTCTCGAAAGCCACTTGAAGACCCGGACAAATATTCTATCTCTTCCTCCAGACATAACTGGATTCTTACTAAAATATAAAGTGGAAACTTCCCGAGAAGCAGAACCAGAGGTGTCATCAAGAAAAGAGAGGAAAGTAATAAATATGCGGACGGCTAAATAATGTAACTACCACGATAAAGTGTGATAAATGTAATAGTTTTTCATGCAAGGTGCATTCCAAAATATGTACTATATGTTTGCGATGTGAAGAAATTGAATAAAACTGAAGAGAATTGAACAAATTATTTGTGTTTTAAAAATAAATTTAATTTTTTTATGAAAATTTCTTTTTATTCATTTTTGGCCTTTAATTATAAATATTCTCAATATTATCAACATTTTATATCTTGTCATAAAATGTAGAATTATTATTTCCAATTTGAAAAAAAAAAGTTAATTACAAAAGGAATAATCAAAGTTTAAAGAGACGTTGCCCTTTATGCAACGCGCGCCTGGTGGTGTTACAAAAATTGGCGCTCCCGCTGAAGGGTTAAAACTGTATAGTTTACTCTGGAACAAACAAGCGATGAATTTCCCACAGCATGTTTTAACCTATTATATTTGAATAGATTTCAAGGAAAGTATAAGATTATATAAATTCAGAGAGATAGAGTATAGTACAGAGGTGGGGAACGCGCGGCCTTGAGGCCGCATGCGTCCTCCGTAATCTTCTCTTGCGGCCTTCATAAAAGCTAGCACTTGTATTAATTAATATTTAATTATATAGATTACAACAATTTCCAAATCAATAGAATTAAATAAAGAACGGCATGAATGTATGTACAGTGTCAGCCAAAATAAAGTTGACATTTTGAAATTGTTGTCTAAAGTCGCTACAATTGTTTATTTATCCAAATGAGCTTCGTTTACCTTGATTGTATGATACTTTAACTACACTTTATATGTAATTTAATGCTCAGAGTTTCTTAGCAATACTACCAGACATGTTATATGATCTCTACACAAAAACTATTTTCTTACTATTATTGTTGTGACTGACTCCATGTACGTTAAAACGTATTATTTTTTCTTCAAAAAAAAAATAAAAATAATGATTAATGTTATAACAAGTTTTTATCCTTATGTGAATACAAAAACATTTTATATTGTAACTTTTTATGTCAAATAATAAATAAATAAGGACTTAATTTTTTTTGTTATTTTTCTATATAATGCACCAAATTGTTAAAACTATATCTAACTATAATAATTTCATAAAAGTCGCATTTATAGGTTCATCAACTTATGCAGCCTCCTTTATTACTACCTAATTTACATGTAGCCTCTAATGGTAAAAAGGTTCCCCACCTCTGGTATGAAACCCGAGATCGATAGTTTAATAGACCTGTAGAGGAAGTAGAAGCCTAGAATTTCTTGTCCCATTCGTTCCAAGTTATAACTGTGTTAAACAGTATTTGGAAAGTTTTGAATAGGCAATAAGAATTCCTATTAGTTAAAAATTTACTTTTATTGATTAAAACGAATCTAAAAATTAATACTCATAATGTAACCATTGACACTGAAATGATTATGACACTATTTTGAGAAATTGAGGTAAATTTAGAATGTTAGAGTAATATCATTTCAGAAAAAATGCATTTAGTTAAACTAAACGGCTGATCTTCAGATTTTTCGAACCAATCAGATGCCAAGTGGCGTTAAAGAAATCAATGTTTTTCTTTCAGCTGTTTGAGTGTTGCGGTGATTCAAGTTTTGAAACGTTACATGATATATGCGGATTATTTGTAATTCTCTACGCTGAACAATAATAAAATTTCGGACTAATCGGGAATTTGCATTAGAAATATAACAGTGAAACTGTTGCAACAACGTAATTTTGCAACAACGTAAATTTTGCAATAACGTAATTTTTCTTTAACAACAACAACAACAAAAAAGGCATAAAACCACTCCAGACAAAACCAACAATTTTGTTTGAGAATATTAAAAAATCAGATGTTATCGAAATACTTTAAATTTTCCTTTTTACTCTTAAGGGATATTTTGAGGTTACCTCAATCCGTTCGGATGTGTGAGGGGGATTTTCGTGTTCAAAAGAAAATCAAAAATGTCAATAGCGCCCTTTACACGTACGCTCTTTCCCGCTTGAAACCACGATTCCGCGCGATTGAGTGCACGTGTGAGGGTGTCGGTGAGGAAGGGAAAGCTGCTATTGAGCGTAATGCAAGTTTTCCCGCGCGCAATCCCGTGCATTCCAAGCACTCGAGAAAGAACGTACGTGTAAATGGCGCTATTTGCTGTACAGTGTCTTGGGAAAGAGTGAATAGATTGGCACAAGTACACAAAAAAGAAAAATTTACGTCTAAA
Source organism: Dolomedes plantarius (assembly GCA_907164885.2). Taxonomy (NCBI): domain Eukaryota; kingdom Metazoa; phylum Arthropoda; class Arachnida; order Araneae; family Dolomedidae; genus Dolomedes; species Dolomedes plantarius. The sequence continues at coordinate 62,826,682 of OU015501.1, forward strand.
AATCTCAAAGAAAATTTCTAAACAGAAAGCCTGTAGAGTATTTTTAAAATTAATTATGAACGTGTTTAATTTTTCCGGTAGTCTAATGTCAGAGTTGTTATTACTTTTTGAAAATGTAAAATCTAATCATTTAACATTGAACGGGAATTTTAATTGCTATAAATATGTAAATAAATACTTGTGAATACCTCAGAAATCATATCTCAATCTTCGTTGAGGGATACCCGATATGTCTACGCCCCGATGTGTCTATGCAATACTCTTTGAGGCCCCGTGAACAGTTATCCTTTATTCACACTACCTAAATTATTATACAATATATATATATATATATATATATATATGTATGTGCAAATATGTCCCCCACAAATTAATTTTAAACTGAGCATTACTGAATTTTAATCACGACGTAATTATCTTATTTTAATTTCAAAAAGCCTTGCATTAATTGAGAAATGTTTCGAGTTAACAAAGCAATCAGATAATTTTTCTGCCTAGACATAGTGAAGAATAACGAATATGGATCACTTCCTTATTAATGCATACGCATTTTAAGTGGGAATGATTAGCTTCATGTCTAGCCAAAATATTCTTTTTCTGTTTCAATACACATGTAACAAAATTTAATAACCATTGTTTATACTGTCACTGTTTTACTTCTATTTTGTTATAGAACCTTAGAACTGATAAACAAAGAAACTGTATGGGGATCATTTACACAACTTTTTATTATTTGTATGTAAAAAAATTTTTTTCACTTTCCATTGAAAAGAAGTTTCCTTCTATGGATTTTATTAATTCAATATTTAATTTGATTTTTAACAGGAATACAAAAATTTTAGTTGAATTTTATTTGAATCCGTAACAAAAATACGTTTATTTGATGCCTATTTCGTGAATGATGAAATCTTCGTTCATAATATAAAATCATTTGTCCTGCATGTAAACATGGTTCATTGTAATGAATGATTTATATTCCACCAATATTCTGATTATTTTGTGAGCGGATTTGACCATTTGCGGGTCATCTGTTTATTTTAAGAGAAAAGTTAAGAAATAAAATACAAGTTATCCAAAGGAACGTCAGTATGGTTCGAAAACAGAGGAAATACACTATTTACCAATAAGTATTTGGACACCTGTGATAGAAAAGAAAAGTAAAATTTATTCATATTTAATACAGTGGAATCTCGATCTATCGTTTTGCAAGGGACCGATTGAAATGAACGATAAATGCGGGAAAACGATAGATGCGGAAACGTAACAAAGCAATATGATCATTGGGATTGGATAAAATGAACGACACATACGGAAAAAAGATGGATCCGAAAACGATCGATCGAGATTCCACTGTATTTGGTAGAGCCTCCACAAGAGCAATTACAGCCTCAACCCTCCGGGGCATGCTTTCCACAAGTCTTTGTATGACGGCTAGTGGTATTTTCTTCCACTCGACTTGGAGAAGACATGTAAGTTCCTTCACCGATTTTGGACGGTTGTTGCACACCTAAATTCGGCGATCCCACTCGTCCCAAAGATTCTCGATAGGGTTCAGGTCTGGGCCATGGTGGACCTCGCAACATGACAGCTGGCGTTGTCGTCCTGGAAGTAACACGGGTCTAACCCGTAAAAACTGCCGCAATGTAAGCACACTGTCATTCAAAATAGTGCAGAGGGCGTCGGGGTTGAGATTACCATGAATTGGGACCAAGGGTCCCAGTCCATACCACGAGTAACACCCCCATACCATAATTCCACCTCCGCCGAACTTTACTATAGGCACAATGCATTCTGGCAGGAGGCGCTGTCCAGGCAGACGCCTGACCCAGACCCTGCCATCAGAACGGTAGAGGGTAACCCTTGATTCGTCGCTCCAGATAACACCGTTTCCACTGATCTGAGATCCACCCGGTTCCACTGATCTGCGGTCCACTTTCGACGTGCTTTGCACCACATTAACCGAGCAGCGCGGTTGTACTTAGGGATCAATGGCTTATGGGCTGCAGCACGACCCTGAAAACCAAGCAGATGTGCTTCCTTACGGATGGTATTCATTGAAACAACACTCCCGAATGCCTGTTGAAACTCCTGGAGTATGTGGGATATCGGTTGGGTGCAGTTCTTCCGAATTTCTCTGGACAGCACCCGTCTATCTCTATCTCCCATTTTCGTGGGTCTGCCGATTGGGAGAACATTTCGACAATCACCGCTCACCTTCCCACTTCTGAATCACATAGGCCACTGTCAATTTGGGTAATTCAGCTTGCTTAGACATGTCCCTTAAGGATCCGTCATTTCTGTGATATCTGACGATCACACCTTTCTCGAAATCAGATAACTCTGCACTTCGTGGCATCTTGCATGCGACTAATGCCAATATTGTTTCTTACCCGACATTTAACGGCGGAGGATTTCTTTTCATTTTGCATGAAAGGAAGAAGTGATTTTAAGCATTAAATGAACTTGAAAGAGTGGTTTTTTTTCTAAACAATTCTTACAATGATAACAAAAACAGCTATTTTCTGAATGAAGTCGTCTCCTGCGAAATAGCAATATCAGTCACGGCGGAGGTTATATGCAGGCATACTATGTATGTATATAAATATGATCTGCTTTTATGATATATATCTATATATACACTCTGTCACAAAAAATATATATACATCCAGAAGAAATCGAGCTACTATCACGAAACTTGGCAGGAATGTAGTCTAGTAACAGATATGCAAATGATTAAAATTTCGACGCCAATGAGACAAGGGTAAACGCACTATGCGCATATGAGATGCGCAGCTCGGAGAATTTAAAAGCATGATTGCTCGTACCATAGGGTTATTTCAAACAAATCTGTCGACTTGGATGGACGGTATTGTGACTAGCGTTGCCTCTGAGACGTAACCGGCGACAGTACGAACAATTTTCGGACTTTGAGAGGGGGCGTATAGTAGGCCTCAGAGAAGCAGGTTGGTCGAACAGGTATATCGGCCACCACCTCGGTCGGAGCGATATGGTAGTTGTTCGGTGTTGATAACAATGGCTCACGGAAGGGATAGTCTACCGTCGCGGAGGGTCAGGGCGTCCCAGGAACACAAATGCGCGCGAGGATCGCGCAATCATAAGAGCGGTCACGTCCGCACCAACAACGTCGCTAGAATCGGTTCGACGCCATTTACCACCATCCAGACATCCGGTGGTATCAAGGGAAACCATTCGGAGACGACTGGCCGACGCAGGTATAAGGAGCCGACGTCCATTAAAACGCCTACCACTGACCCCACATCATAGGCAGTGTCAATTGGATTTTTGCCGACCTCGAGCAAGCTGGAGTGTCACCGACTGGAGGCGTGTGATCTTCAGCAATGAATCCCGATTCAGTCTCAATGCTGATGGCCAGCGCATACGCGTGTGGAGGCTGCCAGGCCACCGGTCCGATCTGGCATTTGTTGTCGAGAGGCATACGGCGATTATACAAGGTGTGACAGTGTGTGGAGCGATTTGTTGGGACACACGATCACCTCTAGTCGTCCTTCAACGCACTTTGACGGTACGCAGTTACGTGGACGAGATTTTAACGCCAGTTGTACTGCCTATGCTATCAAGTCGCCCAGGTGGCATTTATCAGCAAGACAACGCTCGTCCACATACTGTGTGATTGTCCCAACAAAGTCTCCAAGGATATGACGTACTCCCATGGACTTCCAGGTCACCAGACCTCTCGCCAATAGAGCATGTCTGGGACGTGCTTGGAAGGCAACTGCAGCCGTCCCGGAATACTGGTGAATTAACTGCCCAGTTGCAAAGATTGTGGCATGATCTTCCGCAGGAGGTCATAGGTGACCTCATTGATTCGATGCCACGCCGTGTTTCGGCTTATATAGCTGCCAGAGGTGGATTTACTACTTACTGATTTGTAACCTTTTTCATGGCATATCATCTTAATAAAACGGTCTGTTCTTCTGAATTTGTAATCATTTACTTATCTCCTCATACACTACATACATGTTAAGTTTCGTGATAGTAGCTCGTTTCCTTCTGGGTGCATATATTTTTGTTGCGACAGAGTGTATATGGGGACAGCACTGGACGTCCATGCCTTATCCGGGATTTGAACTTCAGCCTAGTTTGGATGCTTACTACTTTGTGGTAGAAAGTCTACAATGTAGGGGGCAAAAAGTGCTGCAATACTCTAAAACAGCGTTTCTCAACCGTTTTCGGCCCTCGGACCAGTAAAATTTGTGAAAAAAATTCTCGGACCTGTATGTTTTTTTAACAAAAAAACTTTACTGGGTATTAAAGAACTACTACATAAGTTAATTGTAACATTTTTATTATCATTTACTTCCAATAATATTCAAATGTGAAGATAAGTAATTATTGTAATTCTAATATATAAATAAATAAACCTTTGAGAAAAATCACAGAAAATTATAAAAAAATAATCACAAAATCATTGCATATAGAAACAAAACAAAAAAAATCAGTCCTCTGATTACTACAAAATTAAATATCTATAATTTTTGCTTATTTGGCATATAATGTTCATGAGAAGATTGTTGCTGCTCTTCTTCAATTAACTTTTCAATTGTGGGTTCTAAATTAGTCAAGCTAAGTCGGAGCGGTGAAACAACCGAAAGCTGAGTTCTAAATTTGATTTTTATTACCGTCACATTATTATTGCAACCCTTTCTCTGTTGTCAGCACTCCGTCCAGTTTAAAAAAAAATGCAAGCCGTAACAAGTGACAAATATGAGCGCACTCCAGTGTTGCCATCCTTCAAAGACAAAATTATGGATTTTAGATCCTAAAATTATGGCATTAACGTATAAAATATCGTACAAAATTTTATTGGAACGAAGTTCTTTTACGCTGCTTACAGTAGAGTGAACTGGCAGGAATCGTCACGTAACGAAAAAGCGTTATGTCCCCTTCATAAGAGCTTTTACCGTGGACTCCGTGGCTGAATGGTTATCGTATTGGACTGCAGAGCGAGAGGTCCGCGGTTCAAATCCCCGCACAAGCGTTACGACATTTGAACATTGTATTTTAGTTAAGTTCTTGCTCACTAGATGGCGTCACTATGCAACATTTTTTCTCTTCAAGTTAAAATGTTTGTTTATTTTTGTTGTTGATTCGACGCTAAGCAATGCAAAAAGAAAAAAAGGGCTATTCGCTATGTTGGATGCGATTCCATTCCTATTCTTTTGTAAAGGTTTGACATTTTGAAGTCAATGATTCATGATATTCACTCTGAGTCGGAATATTTATTCTTTATGTCAAAAATTCAAGTTATGGGCAAAAACTAAAGTCATTTATTAAATTTATCGTATGGATACATGCATTGAAGTCTTATTTTGTATTGATTCATTCAACAATTATTCAGATGATGGTAAAAGGTAAGCCATTCCAATATTATTTGTATTAAAAGAATTAAGAAGATTGATTTAACTGCATTTAAACAAGTACATTAAATATTTTCTTTTGGTAATGGAAACTCATACAGTCCACTCCAATATAAAATTACATTAATAAATTTACTGACCCCCACCGACATTTCCTACTTTATCTCTTCTTGAATGGCTTTCATCTCTTCTTGACCTGCAGACATTTCTTTGTTTATCTCTTCTTGACCTGCAGATATTTCTTTCTTTATCTCTGTCACAGTGTTGTTTTGCATAGCCATCATAGCAGCAATCATCTGTTGAAATTTATCTTCCAAATCTTGAGCGGTAACAGTCTGATCAGCCATTGATCTTGTAATAGGCATTCAATCCCTACGCCACTCCTGACACCAAAATGTTCCGTTTTCTGGGTTCCATGGGATTGAAAAAAATTTCTTCAGAAAGTGCACACAAAATAAAATTTATTATTCTGTAAATTCTTCAGGCGCATACACAAATTTTATACAGAAAACACGTAACAACTGACTTCTATACAGCAGAAAACTCTAAAAACACAAGTCAGGATAACAGAGTCTTCAATACAATACTCGCCTAGCGCGCTTTCAATACATTCAAGTCTCAGCAGAAAAGAACGCTGACTTAAAATGTCAATCTCAGGTGCATTTATAGACTTCCAAAGCGCCCTCTATCGGTCAGCCAGCTAGAAAGTTCCAGAACCTTCTCGAAAGGTCCAGAAGGTTGGCGACCATTTGGCGCCATATCGCCAAATTTGGCGACCAAAATAAGTCACCAAATCCATCGCCAATTTGGCGATAACTCTCATATTTGGCAAAATTGCAATAGACTCCTAAAATTCGTAACAATATTATATTTATAATGAAAACTAGTTACATATTTGAACAAGAGATGGCGCCACAAAAACATCAATAGGTGCAAACGTGCTGTCTTGATCCACTCCTCTTCCTCTAAGCCAGGGGATCCCAAACTTATTTAGCCTACCGCCCCCTTTTCGGAGAAATACTTACTCAGCGCCCCTTCCCCGCCTCCTTGGTAATTCACCATTATAAGTGAGCAAACACAGATGCACTGACATATTTGTGTCCTTTTATATAACCATATTTCTACCTACGTCCTAGAACATAATAAAAAAAGATGTTGTAAATCAGACACCTTGAAGTTTAAAAGTATAAAATTATTTATTAAAATCAACCATAGTGATATTCGCATTACACACACAAAAACAAGATAACGAAGGATAATATTAAAGTAAAAATTACAAATAACATTAAAACTAATCCTAATGAGAAGGATTAACTTGATGCACTACTATCAATTTATTAATGTTCAGCTCTATTTTTATCAACAGCTTTCTTAAATCACCGCGATCAGGTACTTGTAGTCGGTTTCTGCTTATAGTCCTGTTTTTGTACAGATTTGTGATCGCACTAAAACCATGTTCCACTAAATGTAGTGAAGGAAATCCAGCTAAAAACTTTTGTACAATAGCCCATATTCCAGGGTAAGTGTCGGTACGTTTTTGCAACCAGAACTATTGATTGCTGTGTTTGAATTTCAATTCCTCATTTGTTGTTACTTCTATCAGTTCTCCTTGTATTTTTGGAGATTCTTCTGTGTTTGTTCTTGAAAAAGTGTCCAAAACTAAATCGAGTATGTTCCTATTGAGAATGTCTTCAAATCGTTGATTGAAGTCAGAATGGAGAGCTTACAAGTGCTGACAATATATAATCAAGTCTTCATGATGCTTTACTATTGTTGACAAATTTTGAAACTAGCTTAATTCCCTTCGTACTAAATTTCGTTTGCACAGAAGAAGTTTTGCCACAAACGAGGAAATAACAGTTTTAGTTTTGATTAAATTCAGCTCTTCGACTTATCTGAATTCTGATTTGTTTCATTTAATTTATTAAACAAGTCTATAAAATAAGCTATGTCGTATTTGGAATCGGTTAAGTTGACTCGTAAAGCATCATCTTTGTTTTCTAAGAACTCTAGCACTGAGTCATGAAGTTTATAAGACAGATCCAAACAGACACATTTTGATAACCAATAAACTTCTGTATGAAGCAGCAAGCGATTGAATTCTCCATCGTTTTTAGTACAAAGTTGACCGTATAATCTGTGATCCAAGGAACTGTTTAAAAGAACATGCTCTAATGTTCACTCAGATTTTTGGCAACTAAATGCTGACGATGAATGGCGCAGTGTTCAACGAATACATTCGGAACCACTTTTTTTAATATGTAAGAAGAGCCCCCCCCCCCCCCCCCCGCCACCTCCCTGTAGCATCCTAGCATGGCTGGAACACCATTCGTAGCAACTGATATTTCTGATGGGGATTTCTTTTACTTTGATAAAATCTTCCAATGCCGATTCTCCTTTAGTATCAATTTGCAAATTTTTAGCGAATAATAATTATTGTCAATTATTGTCTTCTTTTATGAATCGCATGTATACTAAAAGTAAGACCTGATTTCCTAGAAAAGTTGACTCATCAAGCTGTATAGAGAACTGGAATGTTTTTAAATCCTCACCTAATGAGGCTTCAGCATCTTGAGCCATTTCATCAGTTTTTAGCACTGTATAATTACTCAAAGGAAATTTCTAGCTAATATCAAACGCTGACTTGTGTAGCATAATGCCTATTTCTTCACTTATAGTAAAAAATTTCATAACACAAAACGATTTGACAATTTTGCGTACAAAATAACGTAAGGAACTTCGTTCCTGACGGGGGTCCCCCAACCGCACAATTTATTATTATTATTTTTTTGAATGAGACCATTTTTTTTTAACGCGGACAGGTAAAAATCTCCGAGGACCGGTCAAATTTTTCCTCGAACCGGTGCCGGGCCGCCGGACCAGCGGTTGAGAATCATTACTCTAAAACAACTCTATGCTAACATTCTATATGCATTATTGTTTACTAATCTGCTCTAATTCTATGCTTGGTCTCATTCTATTCTAATCTGTTCTTATTATTTCTCTGATTCTATGGTTCACTCTGTGATGGATGGCGAGTTGAAAGTCCTTTTTATTTTCAATCTAGAACCAGCTCTTTTTTTAACACATATAGTTTATTATAAGACAGAGAACAGCACGGACAAGTAAAGGAGACGATATATATAACAGGTAAAAGGATACTATTTACAGGAACAAATTATTAACATAACCTTAACGCTCTCAAGCAATTACCAGCCACGTTCGGAGTCTGCAATCACCTCCGTCGTTCTCCGTGACAGCGTATCAGATACGTCTGGAGTCTGCAATCACCCCCAGCGTTCTGCGTAGTACCCCTTACCCTACGATAGGGGGCGTTATTCCTTGATATAGGGACTCGCCTGTCTGTACACACTCTACTCATTATTGTTCTAGTACTCTATCCTTTTATACCATAGTGGTCTGGATATACATTTAGAAGGAGCTTTCTGTAAAGTGTTCTCTCCTCTTTTGTTAACTACATGCGGCAGTAATTTGTTACTCAACTCTCAGTTAATAAAACAAATCATCATTACCCAAAAGGCAGAATTTTAGATTTTGTTTCTATGTCATCGAATTACCGATAAAAGGTGACTTGTTTCTTGTAAAAACTCTTTAATGTTTGAAATAACGGCGGCTATGATAAAAATAAATTAATCGTAAAGATATGCAGTGAAAAATAATCTCATATACTTGAGCGTGATTTTTCCCCCTGAATATAGGCACTATTTTGCCTTTTGGCGATAACCTTTAAAAACATTTTCATCGGGTGATATGATATGATAACGTAGCGAAACTGGATCGCTCACGTGCGACTACATTTCTCCTTGCATCGCAGCATGTTTTTATCTCCACTTAGTGACAGTGCGGTGCAAGAAGATTCAGAAGTGCGATAATGAATTTGAGCGGATGTCGTTAAAATGCCTTCCCCATGTCTCGAATGCAAATTCTGTCGTTTTTCGTTTTCAAATGCTACACCAAGGAAACTTCTCGAAAGATTTTTAAATCTTGCAACCGGATCATATTCATGAAGAACTTGATTCTTCTACAGTAAAACCTCGTTTAACCGAATCTCCAGATAATCCGGATCAGATTTGTAGACATTTATTTTTAATTAATGTTCACATTAGATAATAATTTTTAACTATGATAGCTAGAACGTAACTACAACTACGATAAAACTACAAATTATGGAAATAAAATGCTTTTTGTTGAGTTTAGAAAGCTTTACTAGACTTATCAATTATTTGTTAAGAGAGATGTGAAAAGTTATTTTTATATTTTTTAATGTCTCGTAAAAAATACTATGTAATTTTGTTAGAAAACATAGTTTTTTATCGTAATAAATGGTAAGTCTGCTTAGTTAAGGATTTTGTTTTGCTTATTATCCATATTACCCAAATTATCCGGATTTTCGATTATCCGGATTGCCTATGATTCCAGTTAGTCCGGGTAAAAGAGGTTTTACTGTACTTGCAAAAATTTGCAATTTGAAATCATATTGGATGGATCGTAATTTCATATAATTATAAATAAACAAAAACATTTTTTTGTTATTCGGGGATGGTCAACTGCTTGGTCGCGGAAGGCTTTTAGATCAATCAGACCCACTTCTAGGATTTAATATTTTTAATTAAAATTCTGCATTCTGCTTATTACGAGATTTTTTATAATTTCTATTCTTCATAAAACATTCAACATGCTTTTATTGATTGCTTTCAGGCACTTGAACAATGTAAATATGAAGCTCAGAATTAAAATGCTTATCAGAAAAATATACAAGTCCTCGGAATCTAATAAACAAATAAAATTATTGAATATGAATAGTTTTCATTTTCCAAAACAAACTTCGATCCAAAACAAGAAATAATTAAAACGTTTTACTTGGAAATCAAAACCATAACATCAAATTTTCCTGCTTCACAGCAAACAAGTGTGAAATAAATAAATCAAGAAAAAAATTAGTACATATTGTTGAGCCGTTGATATGAAATTTGAAAATTAAATTTTACATTTAGTCTCTTTTGAAGCTATATTTAACATTGATACTTCTTGTTGATCGCATCACAGAGGTCTTTGAAAGCACGAAAGTCGATCGAAGTTGATAAGTTAGCCATCCCCGTGCATTGATGAATGCTTTTAGACTCCCTTAACAAAGACACTAGATCTGTAGTCTTTATTTAGCTTATCCTTCATCATGAAATTATCCACCTCTGATAACATCCTCTCAAACTTCTGTACTTTCTTTCGTAATTCGTTTATAAGGTTAAGGCCTTTCCAACACCGATAATCTTTACTTTATATCCAAAGCTACCTTGCCGGTCTATGGTCGACTGGTTAGGGCGCTGGCCTTCAGTACCAGAGTCTGTGGGTTCGAATCCCACTCTTGGCATGGACGTTTGTAGCCGTTCAGAATCGGCGTTAAGCGGTAGATCCAGGTCTTATTAACCCTCGTGTAGCAAGAAATGACCGTAGCGCTCCAAACCAAACCACAACTGCTTTAGTTTGTAGATACGGCCCGATGCACTAGCACAGGAATTCCCAACCTTTTTACGTTTGTCGAACGCTTGAGAATAAGATTAGAACTTTGGGACCCCTTAATAAAATTTCAGTTTTTCAAAAATTAATCAAAGTGGAATGTAAATCAAGAACATGTTAAATTTAAGTTCAAATAAATACTTGCTCCAATGCTGATTTTATTAATTAATTAAAAGATATATGTGACAAACACCAGAGTAGCAACACCAGAGTAGCATATATCAATACAGTTTCAAAAATAGCTATGAGATTCAGTATAGTGTTACACTAGTGGACTACAAAAGAAATTGCTAAAAACAGTTTTGTCTTATTGATTTGAGAATTGGGATTGATGCCTAGAGCACAAATGTTTGATATCAGGCCTAACTGTTTGAGGCGTGAGTAACTAATTCATCCTCAGGAACGAGTGCATCGATCTGTGTCACAATCTGTTAAGCGTGAGGGTAATTAACTCAACTTAATATTTATTTTAAGTGAGCCTTACTAATATATATATATATATATATATATATATATATATATATATATATATATATATATATATATATATATATATGTAGGAACTCGATCTCGGGTGAGTCCCCACTTTTTTGTAGAAACTGGGGTCGGTGTCTAGGGGTAGTTGTTCTCAGTCTTATAGAAACCTTTCCGCTTACTGCACGGCGGAACTAGACTCTCTTATACTTAGAGTAAGACAGTACTCAATTAAAGACAGAGTCACTGCTTAAAACACAAACACTATATATTGACACTTATCCACTAATTACAGTTATAGAAATACGTTTCATATAAAATTACACGTCAGGCCGCACCAGGCCTCCACAATCAAAATGGGTTAAAGTATCCGTCCGTCTGCCGCGATAGGGTTGACTAAGCCGCCGTCTGCTGGTTCTCAGGAGACAACGTCATGCCCCGTCGAGACTGTCTCTCCCGTCGCAGCCCGTCTGTTGCTTTCGGCACCTCTTACCAGGTCGGGACCCAATCTCAGTCTCCTCTCAAATACTTTTCTCCCCGTTCATCTCTCGAAAACCTAATAGCGCTGTCGTCGCATAGCGTACACGGCGACATATAGCTCATAGCTGGAGCCCTGCGATAACACAATTCCCATATATACACACACACACACACACATATATATATATATATATATATATATATATATATGTGTGTGTGTGTGTGTGTGTGTGTGTATGCATATACACTGCTCAAAACAATTAGGGAAGCACATGGTTTTAACGAAATTACGCAAATACTTACACTGATAAGTAACATAAAATGAATCATCCATAATTTAAAGCCTAGCAGGAAACAGAAGAAAAAAACTTCATATGCAAATCAAAGTTCATGACGTCAAAAACCAGAAAAAGAACATAAGGGCGGAAATCGGGATGTTGCAGAAACGTCTGTTTCACTGCCTTAACTGTGAAATTCGATTGCTCAGTTATTCTTTTTGAGAAAAGGTGACTTGAAAATGTCTCAACAACGTGATTTACCGGAATCCATGGCATGGCGTATTATAGGCAGACTTGAATCCGGGCAAACACAACGTAGTGTCGCGGACGCTGTTGGAATCGCCAGAAGTGTCGTTGCAAGGCTGTGGAATCGATTCCAAGAAACAGGGAATGTTAGACGTCGACCAGGGCAAGGTCGGCCACGCGCCACTACAGTAACTGATGACCGGTATATACTGTTAACAGCTCGTCGAAACAGAACAGACAATGCTACTCAGCTGTAAAGACAGTTGCTCTTGGCAACAGTACGAAGGGTGTCCAGCCAAACAGTACGTAATAGGCTTCATCAGGGAGGTATCTATGAACGTAGGCCAATGGTTTGCATTCCGTTGACCTCACGCCACCGTGCGGCCCGAAGAGGATGGGCTGCTGAACATCGAGATTGGGAGCAACATGATTGGAGCCAAGTGCTGTTTAGAGACGAGTCTCAGTTCAGTCTGCAGTGTGACACCCGACGTGTTTTGGTATGGAGAGAAAGGGGCTCTCGAAATAACCCCACATTCGTTCGTGAAAGGTCACAATACAGACGAGCTGGTTTTATGGTATGGGGTGGAATCAGCATAGGTGGACGTACGGACCTGCATATCATTCGGAATGGTACTTTGACGGCCCGAAGGTATGCAGACGAGATACTGAGACCTCATGTCATACCTTACGCTGCAGCCATTGGAGATTCCTTTGTTTTCCAGCATGATAATGCCAGACCGCATACAGCTCGTCTTATGGAGAACATGCTTGAAGCTGAAACAATACAGCGTATGGAATGGCCAGCGTGCTCTCCTGACCTGAATCCAATCGAGCATGTTTGGGACATGCTCGGACGACGCAGCGCTGCGAGACCAAGGCCTCCTTTTACTCTCCGAGACTTGGAGGTTGCACTTCTTGAGGAGTGGAACAGTATTCCCCTAAGTCTTATCGATAACATCATTGCATCCATGAAAAACAGGTGTGCAGCAGTCTTAGCTGTTCGAGGAGACCACACGCCATACTAAAAATCTTGCATCATTTCTAAACAATACTTTTTTTTATATTTTACACGTAACCAAATTGTTGCCCTAAATCATCTTTTCATGTTTTTTCCATATTTTTAAAGAATTAAAGCTTAATTACAAATTTTTTTACGTCTTTTTTTCTGTATTGCGCATTGATACGCGTGTACTATCCATTTTATGCCAATACGCTTTTATGCCGTGCTGTGTTGCACGGTTTTCTTAACTTCTTTGCTTGTTCCCCTAATTTTTTTGAGCAGTGTATATATACAGGTAGCCCTCCTACAGCACGGCATCTTACAACACGGTTTCGCTCTAACACGATAAAAGAACTGAGAAACACTGTACTTCTACAGCACTAGATAACATGATTTTTTTAACACATTTATAAACTAAATTGCCTTAAAATAATGACGGGAAGGAATAATGAACTATAGTGGATTTACATGAAAATGTATAAACAAATTATAATTTATTCATTTATAACTCTATAAAATTAGAAGAAATCCTAAGCTCAGCTGAAAATCCTGAATCATTTTTCTTGAATGCAGACCCTTCCGCTGAAAGATGCCGAAAATTCAAAAGGGAGCTGCAAAATTATCCATCTCCATACCGTGATATTTACAATGACCTAGTAAGAACGAACAAACAAACCAAAATCATAGATTTTTTTAAAGAGGACAGAAGGTGCAAAAAATCTAAATGAAGAGAAAGGTTCTGAAAGTGAAGGTGATATCGTTCAATCGAAATAACGTTCTCATTTGATTGTACTGAGCAGTGATGAGGAAGAAATTTATTAAATTAAGGTCGCATTAAAGGAAAATAATATTTTTTGTTTCTTTTCGTTTTGTGTTATATATATATATATATATTTAAATTTTTAATAAAAATTGAGTTGCTTATATAGAATTTTTAAAAGAAGTTTGTTTTTAATAAGTTTTCGGAACGTAACCTCCCTTTTTGTACTGGCTGTGGGTCTCATATAACACGGTTTCACAGAACACGGCATTTTCTAGGAACCTATCTACCGTGTTATAAGAGGGTTACCTGTATATAAATATAGTATACACACACACACACACACATACACACACACACACACATACACACACGTTTACATCCATATCTTGATTCCACTGCTTGACAGAGGCTGCAACTTGACATGGAGCGTTGTCATACTGGAAGTAACATTCGTCCATTCCATAAAATTGCCAGAGCGTGGGAAGAACCTGATTGTCCAAAATAATCGTGTAGGCGTCGGCGTTCAATTTAGCTAGAACAGCATGTAAAGGTCCCAGGCCATACCCCGAAAAACACCCACAAACAAATACACCACCACTATCAGACTTCAGAGTTGGAACGATGCACTCGGGTAACAGACGTTCGCCTGGCATTCGCTAAACCCAAGCAAGCCCATCCGACTGAAAGAGCGTCTAGCGTGACTCGTCGCTCCATAAAACAGTTTTCCAGTGGTCTACAATCCAGTTGCGACGATGCAAACACCAAACGAGTCTGCCGGCTTCGTTGGATGGAGTGATGTTTGATTTGTGTGTGGCAACACATCCTTAGATATTGAAGGTGGGCAGTTCTTTCCGCAAAGTATTTAGGTACATCATAACCCCTACTACCTGTTGAAACTCATTGCGGATTATTTAGAGTGGTTTCTTGCGGTTCTTACGAACCTCACACTTCAGGACACGCCAATCCCGTTCGGACAGTTTACGGGGACGACCAATGTGTGCAGTTCATGTCCTGGATCCCATAGTCTTCCACTTCTTCACGACATCACCAACAGTTGACCGTGGCTGTGATAATTCTACCGCAATTGCGCGAATAGACTTGTCACTGATGCGACAACTAACTATAACACCTCTTTCAAAGTCACTAAATTCCTTTCGTTTCGACAGATTGTCACAATTTCACACAGAACTAACGACGTTACCACTTCGCGTATCGTATTTAACCTTAACAGGTCACGTAAGAGCACTGGATTTGCATAAAATCCGACATGCAGTAGGATTTTATGCAAATCCGCTGGTCTCCGGTCCATTATTGTAGGGTAGTGTATATTATCCGCCTGAAAACTCACGGCACCCTTAAGTGCTGTGGCACACTGGTTGGGAATCACTGTACTAAACACTAGTGAAACTCTGGAAATACTGAAATAAACGTAGCTGTATTATTTGATGAAATGATAATCCGAAGAATCGGCGAAAAGTGAAACACGAAAAATACCGAAAAGAATCGTCGAATAAAAAATGTATTTAGCCCTTCAAACATTTTAAAGATCAGTATATAATAAAACCTAATCTATTTCTGAATATGAAGTGTATTTTATGTCTGTTAGGTATTTCAGCTTCTATCAAAATGGTTCTCTCCATCACGAATAAAATTTGTTCTGAAGATAGAGTAAAATTAGCTGAATCAACAGTTACAAGTTTAAAAATTTGTAAAGCAAAAGCAGATCTAGGACGTCCTAATTAATTTTTTTTGTAAACATTAAAGAAAGGACACGAGAATAAGTGGTCCGAATCAAATGATTGCTATCTTGTTTTGAATTTTGTTTCTAAGCTCCTTCAGTCATATTTATGTTATTTTGTTTCGATTTCGAAAAATTCTGTTACATCAGTACATGAGTTTTACAAGAAGTGTCGCATACCGAACTACGTATTTTACTCTCTGTTACCTTGTTGCTAATAGTCTCTCCTACTGTTGAAGTTATTTTTATGTATATTTAACCTATTTAAGTTTTAGTTTCCTATAGAGACTATAACTATGCTCAGATGGCAAAACGTTATAAGAAATTTAAGTGACAGCAATTCTAAGATTCAAGATGTCATGAACAATCAGTAATTTGTTTTACATGAGCAAACGTGGTGCCCGTGTTTCAGAAAAATAGTCGGCTATTATTTACAGTTGTTACAGTAAATAGAAAATATCGGCGAACGAGAATCTGGAATGTGGAAAACTCAACTTTTTAAAGAAAAGTTTCTCATAACATCTTTCCATCTGAGCACAGATATAATCTGTCGGTACTTACGTTCAATGTATTTAATTACATGGGATGTTTCATAACTTTAAAAAAAACTTAAATTGGTAAACTTAAAATTTTGGTTATTTCTTTGCTTTATATCTCTGGTTCACTTTTTATATCTTGTATTTCTATGTGTGAATAGACTTTTTGTGTTAATTGCCTTTTACCGTATAAATTTCTATTTTATGCAAATGCTTTCAGAAATTGATATTTATTTGCCGAATACGGTATGTAACAAGTTTTTTTAACTTCATGTCTAGGCCGGATATGGGTACGTTAAATCCGTAGACTAGAAAATCCCTCTATGATGTCAGAGAGGGTGGAGGAAGGCACGAGTCCCCAGATGTCGCCCATGGGTGTGTTCTATCAAAATTGAGGTAGCACCTGGCTGAATCAGACTGTACTAGCTCGACCAATCAGGGCTATACTAGCTCGACCAATGTAAACTTGATCCCAGAAGTTAAATTCTATTTATTTTAATAAAAAGTTATTAATAAAAGTCAACTATTTAAAATATTTGGTCTACTTGCTAAAACATTTCAGTCCAGTTTTATCCAAGACCTGAGTGGTGTTGTTTCACCTATACGGTGTCTCCATTGAAAGCAACCAACGATTCTCGTGGATTATGTGCAAATGTCTTCATCGACAAATGCCCTGGATTGTCAAAAAAAGACGAAAAAAGTTTTAAACATCGGAAATTTTGTTTAATAACACTTTAAATAATTACCAAACTCAATTGCATTGCGATACATAATTAAAAAATATTTTTGCCGCAGTAATTTAAATAACAATAAGAAGATGAAGAAGCTCCTTTTTAGATTCCTGAATGGCAACATCTTAAAGCTAGTTTTGATCGCCTGAGTTGATCGTTGTCACTCGTTTTTTACCGTTATCACGCCTCGTAAGTAACCCCAATTTGTTGCTAAACAAATCTCCCAAGCGTCAGACAACAATAAGGAGTCAAGGGCCATTTCATTCAGAACTGATTATTTTGTGATATACAGACTTATCCTGCAGTGTGATAATTTAAAGAAAAGTTAGATTGTATAAGCCTGTCTATTCTTGTTTGTTTCCGTCATGTTATCATAATTATGAAACAACTGTATTGTCGATGTATATGACAAGAAACGAATTCAAGACAGCATCTGTAAAATTGATGGGATTTCCCATGAGTTGATTCTAAAAATAGAATCTTGATTCAACTAATGATAAATATCTATCAAAAATATTTATTGAATCGAGGTCGCTCCACCAAGCTCCGAGAAAAGATTCAGTAACATTTTTTTGAGTTATTTAATCGAATACCATTCTTTAGAGTTAAACCAACATTTTTCTGTATTGCAAGAAACAAAGTTATATCTGGTAAAGAAAATCAGAATCTTACAACCCATTGATGGGTTTTAACCTCGTACCAAACACAGATATTATCATCGAAAAGGAATTCGAACAGAATATTGTATTTATCACTAAATTTCGCTATAAACATGGCAATACAATATTTTTTTGTAAATGTAATATGCAAACGACATTTTTTATTCTTAATTGTCAAAGTCATTACTTTCATTGTTGCTCAAATATTTGTAAAATAATTTGTATTTTTTCTTTCTCTGAAAACTCTGCTTAACAATTCTATCGACTCCGAGAATCAAGGGATAAAACTGTAAAACACTTACTTGACATTGAAGCACTGTATGATTTTCATGACAATTTATTCGAGGCTGGGATTACAGTTACAACGAAACTGTCCTCAAAATAATTTGGAAAATAAATTGATTATTTCTTGAACACACACCGCTAATCTAATTTTAACCAAAATATCACCTTATGTAGCTCAGAGGTTCGCAAATGTGGGTCATGACACACTGGTGGGTCGCGAAAAATTCAAACTATGGATAGTTCTTAATATGTTTATGAAAATGGGTTCGCTCATCGAGATGGCGAGTGGGTTGCGAAATATTATCGCTCTTGAAAGTGGGTTGCCTCTAGTTAAAGTGTTGTTTCTTTGCCAATGCGGGGCACTTGCCATCTGAAGACATTCGCACTTTAACCGCGAGAATCGTTGGTTGCTTTCAATGGGAGCACCGTGTAGGTGAACCAACACCACCGCCTGGCGTCACCTCAATTTTGACCGAGCACCCCCAGGAGCGACATCTGGGGGGCTCGTACCTTCTCCCAACCTCTCTGACTTCATTGAAAGACTTTCCGATCTACATATTTAACATCTAATAAAAGTTTGAGAACCACTGTTCTAGGTCACACATCTGTTCTTCGATCTGCATTTTACCCGTCACGCACAATATCTTAGAAGGAAAACCTGCGCATGTTTCAGCTCCAGAAGGCTTCGTTCCTTGTCCCTGGACACCTCCTTTTCATGGGCTGTCTTCATTCTATATACTCATTCCTAAAGTTTATTAAAATTTTCTGTCTTTTTCATCCTTTCGGTGTCATATCTAAGGCTTAGGTTTCTAAGAATTGTGACTGTAAACAGAAGGCAATACATCCCACATGTATATAAACTGCTATTCTTTATACGCCTGTTATCTCTCGTGATAGAACATGAAACTGATTATAAAACTTTATGACCTATGCATAAGGTTTGCAAGAGTAGTTTCCGTAAAGAACACTGAAAAAAAAAACCCGATGCGTAACTAAAATATGGGCAATATACTTCACAAATTCCTTTAAGTTTCTACTCATTGCGTGATTGTTCTATTTTTTTAATGGAAGCTGAGCAACAAATTAAAAATTTTTATAACATATATTTTTACTGTTTAATGTATTAACTTTCATAATTCGCACAGAATACCATATTCATATCTTTACATTAATTATAGTATTTGTACTGGATTTGACTATATTCCAAATAAAAAGTGAATTTCGCTGATGTACTCTTCTTTTGAAGTTATGTTAGTTCCTTTTCTTGAAGCAGTACATCAGCTGACCTCAGAGGTCTCCAGTCCAGTGTTAGGTTATGGCAAATTTTCTCTCAGTATATTTTTATCCACATTTCAGTAAATGTATTTTTATAAATTCTGTATTTTGCACTTGAAGTTTTTTTTTCTATTTCTAGCAGTTGCACTTGATATACATCATTCGCCAGAGTGATATTGCCCAGTGCAAACACACAAGGAGAAACAACAAACTAATAACAGAAAAACAGAAACATTAAACAATGAACAAACAAACATAACCATAACAAAAGTCAATCAGTCTGTAAGGTCTGTAGCTGTCCTCTAGAACTTCCCAGTATCTATCATAACTACCTCCGGTGACTGCTGGTCATACCCCAAGATGCTCAGCGTCCATCACACATTAGCGCCCTTTACACGTACGTTTTTTCCCGCGTGAAACCACGATCCCGCGCGATTGAGTGCATGTGTGAAGATGTCGGAGAGGAAGGGAAAGCTGCTTTGGAGCGTACTGCAAGTTTTCCCGCGCGCAATCCCGTACGCTCCAAGCACTCGTGAAAGAACGCACGTGTAAAGGGCGCTAATCCCTGTTGCACAAGATACAGTTTGGGGTAGAGAATATTCCGAATCTGTGCAAGTAACCAGCAAGACAGTTGTGACCAGTTTCTAGTCTAAAGGCAGCAACAGCATGTTGTCTTGGAAACTCTGGGATCTTTTCAAGAGTCTCTCTCCAAGTTTTGTCACTATTCGTTCAGTTAGTTTAGTCTGATAGTTCTTATTCAAAGTAATTTTAATTATTTTATTTATTGAAGAGTAAGGGATCTCTCTTTTCGTACATTGCAAAATACCCGTGCCTTTATTGGCCAGATCAGCCATCTGATTTCCATATATATCACAATGTGACGGTATCCATTTCAGTACAATATTGTATAGTGTACTTGAAGGTAGACGTTTAAATGAAGAGCGCGTACAGAAAAACAGAAACATTAAACAATGAACAAACAAACATAACCATAACAAAAGTCAATAAGTCTGTAAGGCGTAATCTTCATGACTTCAGATATTTATGTAGCAAGTATTTTGCAAGGAATTAAATTATTATTGATGTCTATCGCTGCAAATTCAAATTTCTTTTCCGAGAAAGTTAGGTTAAATTAAAAAAAAAATTAAAATACACGCGCATTGTATTTAAAGATGTATTTTCAAATGCAGATAACAGAATTAAAAATATGCTTTTACTTATCCATGATTTAGAAAATATTGAGAGGGAAATCCCCCATAGCTACATTAGGACTGAAGACATCCGATGCCAACTGCTGTGCTTCTTTAAAACCATTTAAATGGGCGGGCTTCTTTTATTTATCAGTGAAAACATGTGTTACTTTTTTTCTAATATCCCCATGAAAAACATGCTGAAAAATGTTGAATAGGAAGTATCGATGTCGTATGATAAAGAACTCACAAATTGTATCACAGCACAGCACGGAGCTTATTCTTTATATCTGAGTTGTTTACATGTATTCATCTCTCAGGACGACACAATTATCTCTTTCTTCGGCTCTATTTTATTTTTTACTTATTTTATCTTCAGACTTTGAAAATATGCAAATATCCGCTTGCTACACGTGCGAGCAACACATCCTTGATAACTCTTATCAATAAAGAGTAAATATCACCTTATGAAAAAGCTTCCCTTCTCTTAAAAAACTTTTAACTTGTTTTATTTTTCTTCATTAAGATCAAAGGATGCTTTTCTACTGAAGTACACATAAGTATGATTAAAATGTTTTCAGATGATCAGAGCATGGAGGTTGAGAGACCGGGGTTTGACCCAAGTCCTGGCAGACGGTCGTTACAGTGGCGCCAACCTGTGGAGAGAACGGTTAAGGAGCGTCAGTAAAGCAAATGATAAAAATTCCCGTTGATTAAAAAAAACAGCATAGCAGAAAAATTGCTAAAATATATCGATATACACTCAAGAGCCAAAACATTATGAACACCCCTACATTTTGCAATGAATTCGCCTGGATGACGTGGAAGGCACGTGATCAGGTGGAAGTGGTATTTAATTGCTGCCGGAGAGTCTGAAGAATCATTCTTTCACTTACTTCTGTGTGTGATGGGAAAGGCTGCGGATCTAAGCGACTTTGATAGAGGGCAGATTGTAATGGCTCGAAGGCTCGGACAGCCTTCAGCGAGCAAGTATTTCCGAAACTGCACGACTCGTGGGTTGTTCGCGACCTACAGTTGTTAGTACTTATGCAAAGTGGATGAATGACGGTGAAACCAGCAGTAGACGACATGGTATTGGACGTTCACACGCTATCAAAGAAAAAGGTCGTCGGAGACTGTCGCGCATGGTGAAGCAAAACCGGAGCCAGACAGTGGCTCAGCTGACAGCCCAATACAATGCAGGGCCAAGTAGAATAGTATCGCAGTACACTGTTCAGCGGACACTGTTGGACATGGGGCTACGCAGCAAACGTCCCACTCGTGTGCCTTTGCTGACCAAGCGTCATCGCCAACTGCGCCTGCGCTGGGCCCGGGAACATCGCGACTGGTCCATGGATCAGTGGGAAAGAGTTGCCTGGTCAGATGAATCACGGTTTGTCATTCATCACGCCGATGGCCGTGTCAGGATACGCCGTCTTCCAGGCGAACTGTTGCTCCCTCAATGTACAGTAGGTCATACACAGGCCGGTGGTGGCGGTATTATGCTTTGGGGGACGTTCTCTTGGGCGTCTCTGGGACCCGTGGTTGTGGTAGAGCAGACCATGAATGCTACAGGGTATCTGAACATCATTGCGGACCAGTTGCACCCTTATATGGCCTCTGTTTTTCCAGCTGGAAATGGAATGTTCCAACAGGACAACGCCCAGTGTCACAAGGCTAAAATTGTGTTGGAGTGGTTCCAGGAACATGATGCTGAATTCCAGTTAATGTCCTGGCCGCCTAACTCACCGGATCTCAGTCCGATAGAACACATTTGGGATGTCATGGGACGGCAGCTCAGAGTTCAAAGACCACCAATTCGCAATATCTCGGATTTGCGTGACCGTTGCTTAAACATCTGGTACAATCTGTCTCCGGCCATCTACCAAGGACTTGTGGCATCCATGCCAAGGCGGGTTGAAGCTGTGTTGCGCGCCAAAGGTGGGCCAACTCGTTATTGACAGGTGGTCATAATGTTTTGACTCTTCAGTGTATTTGAAAAAAAAAGTTCGGAATGAAATCCAGTATGCTTGGACTTAAAGGAATAAAAAAGATTAATGGAAATTAAAAATTCACTTTGATTAAAAAAATCAACATTGTTGAAAAATTGCTAAAATATATAGATATATTTGTGAATAAAATCCAGTATGCTTGATCTTAAAGGAATAAAAAAGAGTTGTAAGGTATACATAAGATTCGATTCACAAGAATCGAACTTTTGAGTGAATGAATTAAAGAAGCTGCTTGAGATATGCTAATTTCGGCATACGCGCTTGGTATAAATACCAAGCAGCTTGATTAAGTTAAGAGGTTGTTAAAGTTGATAGATAAGCGAGAGGGAGCTACGAGGTAAGCAGCTCCAGGTGTTAACCGGCGCTTGTGCTTAGGGGGTCCAAAGTTTACGTGGCAGAACTGCTGGTTTGACTCTCTAGGTTGTGAGTATTGCAAAGTGTATTTTTATTGAATGCAAATATATATTCCGTACAAGTAGTACGTATGCTTATTGCTGTAAAAGCAAATTCTATATGTGCAACGAATTCAATAAACATTGCTTCATGTATAAACTGTGTTTGTATCAAATTCAAATAGAGTGCCCCTGAGTAAATTCTACACTGGCGCCCGAAAGTTTATATATACCCTGGTTGTTCTCGTTACATTTATAACGAACAACATATATGAAGTTTGAACTTTATACTGTGGTATACTCTGATATTGATAAAATTAAATTGTGAAAGTATCTTGTTATTATACTTATCTACTGTTGAAAATGAGTGTTGTAGAACAAAACCCCGCTGGAAATTTTCCTCGTGTAAGTATGGTTCAGCAATTTGCGCCATTCGGAGCTACCTTCAATGGCGGCCCCTCAAGTCAATTTCTAAAGAAAATTGAGTATTACTTTCAGCAACAATGAACCCCAGAGGGGGAGAAACTTAAAATTGCTCTAGCTGCTTTAAGAGGTAGTGCATATCAGTGGTACACGTGTATGCAAAGCAGTAATCTGATTTTTGACTATTTGTCATTCAAGCAACAGTTTCTTAGTGTTTTTCCAAAGACCTTTAATCAAAGTCAAATAGAAGCGGAAATTTATTCGCTAAGGCAACGTGAAGGTCAGTCTGCGTTAGATTTTGCTATGGAAAAGATTATAAAGTGTGAGGAATATATAGAAGAGGTGACGGAAGCGGTAATTTTAAAAATAGTTATCCAACGTTTGAATCCAAGTGTTCAAGAATTTTTGGACAGTCAAAATATTAAAAGCAAGGTTACCCTCCTTCAAGCTTTAGCTAAACATGACAATAGGCATTTCTTCGCTACCCCTTACCCTCACTCAGGTACGAGAAGTTTTATACCCCCCCCCCCGCCAAAATTTTTCGCGAGTTTCAAACCAACAGCGAAACCAGTATCGCGGGCGAAATAATAGAAGCTCACGGCGTTACAATGAAATTAGTGCACTTAAAGTAAATAATATGCAAGCACCTTACGTGCACTGGCAAGTTGTTTCACATGATATGGTTCAACCTGTTGAAACTGTGTGGTCAAATTTATTAACTTGTCCGAGCAGTAATCATTATTTTGAAAATAGTGAAAGTCGGGGTATTTTTGTGGCTTATAATGAAAGTGAGTCTAGCTGGAATAATGCGGTAATTCCAGTACAAATGTCTGAAAGTAGTGCCGATACTAATGCTAGTGGTTTAGAAAATAAACCATCGGGAACTTTTATTAATGCTATACCTGATAGTTTAGATGATATTCACACATCTGTTAATGAAGGAAATTTAGTAAATGACGAAGTATGTGTTAAGGAAGTTAGTGAATACTTATTAGTTGACGACAATAAAAATTCTTTAAACAATATTAGGAACTCGCTAGGTAATGATGATATTATTTCAAGCTCCCAGCAGAATGGGGATTGTGTAGGCGAGGTTGATAATATGGTCTTAAATAAAGTACATGAAAACCAGACTGAGAATCAGGATGAAAAGTTGACATAGAGTTATACTGTAAGTAGTTCAGCTGATGTTTCGGAAGTTGTAGAAGTAGTTAGCATTAAAACGCACGAATACGGAAAGCTTAATCTTCCAGAACTGAAGCAGTATTAAAAAATTTAAATGATAACGATTCTGATTTCGCAAGTTTCAAAGAGACTTTTTCGTCAAAAGAGGATAAAACTAAAGTTAAGGGGGATAAAAAACGTGAAAAAGCGCCTTCAGGTTCCAGCATTAAAACTGCTAATACTTAAATAATTTAGGCGGTAAACAAGAAGTCGTATAAGCACAAATATGAAAAACAGAGTCAAG
Source organism: Dolomedes plantarius (assembly GCA_907164885.2). Lineage (NCBI taxonomy): Eukaryota > Metazoa > Arthropoda > Arachnida > Araneae > Dolomedidae > Dolomedes > Dolomedes plantarius. The sequence continues at coordinate 62,851,566 of OU015501.1, forward strand.
TTGTTGAAAAACATGAAACAAGCGGCGAACTAAATTGTAAACGTATCATAAATGGCGAGATAAAGCCAGTAACTGAACACATAGGTGCGGCGTATAAGTTTGAAAAAATAGAATCTGCATTAAAATCTAATACCGATACAAGCAAAAGTACGAAGAAAAGTAAAGTGTGTACTGCAAAACCTCCATCAAAGGATGAACGTGGCACACATAAGGTACACAAGGTTATCAAAAGGAAGAATTACAATTCTAAAGGTCCTTTGCATAAGTACAGGAAGCGGAAGATATCAGCCGCCCAGCAAGGTTGGCCTCCTCCCAAGAGACCTCCCGTCGCTCGTCAAGCCAGATCAGCACTTCAGGACCAAAGACCTGCTGCACGAAGGATGCCCACATGGTCTACGAATCCCTTTACTAGGACTGCGACCATCAAGAGAGATTCCACGAAATGGAGAGACTGGGGCAACGAAGTTGCTGCCTTTATGAACAAGTTTTGTATCAATTCTCTTATTCTAACTCCCACCCTTTAATAAAATCGAATCAAATTGGTTTGAAGTTCCCCAGTGTATTTGCTGTGGAAAAAATTTTTGAGAGGAAAGGGGTCAGCCACTGAAAAAAAACGGCATACTGCTGTTTTATAATTTTTTGAAGGGGACATGTAGTGAATAGGAAAAAAATACATACTAACTACAGATAACAACTAACTAACTAATGTACTAACTTCACAAAACATAACACATGTGCATTATGAATTGGGGGAGAAAAGCTACAAACAGTCAAGAAATGTCGTGCTGTGCAATTGTGTTGACACTTTTAACTAAAATAGATTTTCTAGGACGCAGTTGGTCAGCCCAGTATCCGCAACTCTGCAAATCCACTGTGTGTTGGTGTCACCTGGACCCTTCGGGGTTAGTTTTGTAAAATGGGAGTGGCGTTTATCCCCCACACAAAGTGTGGAAGGTTTTTTGGCTTTGCCACCCATTTTGTAAAAAGTCAGACCAGCACGCGTTTTCAATTAGTTCACTGAAGCCGTTCAGACCTCAGTTACCTAATTTTTTTTTCGAGGGAGGCCAGTGTAATGTATACATAAGATTCGATTCACAAGAATCGAACTTTTGAGTGAATGAATTAAAGAAGCTGCTTGAGATATGCTAATTTCGGCATATGCGCTTGGTATAAATACCAAGCGCATATGCCGAAAAGCGAATTCAATAAACATTGTTTCATGTATAAACTGTGTTTGTATCAAATTAATTTAGAGTGCCACTTCAAATTATATACACTGTAGTAGCGGCAACCTTTGTTGACACATGCCTCCACTCCTTCCTTGCTATTCTGTGAAATGGGCAGAAAGGTTAAGCGGTGTGTGTGATGTAGTCTACACATTCCGCGTGCGGAAGACGTAATTGCCTCCATTCCTCATGTGTTGTTCGGAGAACAATATTGAAAAGGCAAACTGGCTGAGGGTGACATAAAGTTCAGCTGTCTTGGCGGCAGATGATCTCCATAGAAAGACCTGTTAGTAATGTTTTCTGTTCCAGAGAATTGTACATTTTTCAGGCTAACAAAGAACCGATGAGGGGCCGATGCAGCCTTTCAGCTCCAATTACGGTAAGGTAACTTGGAAAAACATCATTAACGAGACCGTCCATCAAGAGGCATGGTAGATGTCCAGTTGAAAGAGGACCCGCGGCGGACAAAAGGAACCGACTCTGGGATGTCGTTTCAGCCGGAGGGAAAACAGCTGAAGGAGCGGTCAGGAGCGAGATGACGTCAGCGGGCTAGCGGATTGTCCCGAGGAGCGCGGGGCTTTTTAAAGAAAGGGGATCGCCGACTCGCGGGCAGAGAACACAGACAGAGAGAGAGAGAGAGAGAGAGAGAGACCAGGGCCCAGAGACGACTTTTCGAGATTTTTTTGACTGGAGGCTCGGGAGCTGTGATTTAGCTATGAGCCTATCGAGTTTGGTTTGCACGTGTAAGGTGCCCATCTACTACTTGTAAATAACAGTGTACATAATTTAATAGTCCAATAAAGGACGTAATGTAATCTAGAATTTCTGGTGTCTTGTGTCACTGAATCATGACAATACTTTTACGAGGTGCTGTGGCCACATTATCACAGCTGATGGCAGCAGGTGTCGGATGTCTGCTAGTGTAAAATAGCAGTCGGACACACGGCGGACCAACGACGAGCAGTGCGGAAGCGGTGTTGGAAGGATATCCAGGGGAAGAACCGGCAAATGCAGAAGTCAACGGAAGCCTACGGAATTTGCGGGCAGACGAGGAAAAGCCAGATGGTTTAGACGGAGGTAAAGGGAAGCCGAGCGGAATTCAAACACCAGCCTGATCAACTGATGCAATGATAACCGAAGGTAAGCCTGTTTTGAAATCTTACAAGAGGTCTGCGCGAAATATCGTCAAGGGGCAGTAAATTGTGGGGTTGACTAGTTGGAATTAGCCTGATAATTCAGAGAATTTAGACAGTTAATTTCAGGTCTTCGTCGAGTGGTCCGAAATTTAAGCCTGTGAAGGTTTAGGAAAATTAGTTAAGTAATACAAGTGATTTGGAGGAATCACAAAGGAATTAATTGTTTAGGGATTAAACGATGGTTTAAAACTTCCTTTTTGTATTTTATATATTTTATTGATTTTTAGAAATCAATTTACTTTTGGGTGATTTTGAGATAAATCTCCCAAGGTTAAGTTTCAAGAAAATCTCTGTTTAAAGGTTTAAACAGAAAAGGGATTTTTTTTGGGGGGTGATTTTTAGGTAAATCTCCCAAGGTTAAATTTTGAGAAAATCTCTGTTTATGGATTTAAACAGGAAAGGGATTTCTCGTGGGGTGATTTTGAGTTAAATCTCCCAGGTTTAAGTTTTAAGAAAATCTCTGTTTAAGGGTTAAACAGGAAAGGGATTTTTTTTTTTTTGGGGGGGGGGTGATTTTGAGTTAAATCTCCCAAGGTTAGATTTTGAGAAAATCTGTGTTTAAGATTTTAAACAGGAAAGGGATTTCTTTTGGGGTGATTTTGAGATAAATCTCTCAAGGTTAGGTTTAAAAAAAAAAACTCTGTTTAGGGATTTAAACATGAAAGTTTTGTGAGGATTCATAAAAACACAGAGGATTCACAGTGCCTTTGGTGCACAGGAAGCGCTCAGTGTGGGACACATATCACCGGCGATACTATAAATAAATGAAAATTTTGTGTATGCATGTGTTTTCTGGAATGGTGTGATATTGTGCATGTTTTATATATTTGCTGTGTCAGCGGCATAACGGTAGATTAAGAGCGTTTATTCTTGTATATGTTGTTATGTTAAATTCTTTGAAACATTTGTAGTTAAGTGTTTTATTACAGGTTCTAGCGTTTTAAATATCATAGTGAATTACTGTTGCGGTATATGTGACAGGCATTTTGGAAATTTTAGTTATGACATTTATGATTATGTAATACATGTTTTAAGGTTTTATTACAATAATTGTGTAATGGTATGTGTTAAATGTTTGAAGGTTTTACAGAGGAATATTAGGGATTTATGTGTTAGATAAATTGAGTGTACTGAGAGCAAAGTTAGAAATTCCTGACAGCAATTATTTTGTATTCGAAAATAGTATATCGAACCTTATAGTGTTATTATTGAAAAATTTGGGGAATTATGGCAGAACTTACCGAAATGGAGCTATTTCTAGCTAAATATAATAAAAGTGTCTTGCTGACATTGGCAGCAAAATTCGATTCTAATGTGTCGATGTCAGACATAAAGCTAAGAATTATAAGGCAAATTGTAGGAGCGTCAGATTTTGACGAACAATTCGCGAAAAATTGTCTAGAATCAATTTTGTTGGATAGACAAAGGGAAGAGCAAAGAAGAAAAGAAGCTTGGGAATTAGAAATGCGAAAACGATATAGAGCGTTGGAACTGGCGAGAATCAGAAGGACCTCGGGAACTTCGTTAGATCCTGATGTTAAAACTTTAGTCGCGGGAATGTCAGAGGAATTCGAATTTGACAAAGAGTCATTTGTGCGAAACCATAAAGAGACTATAGAAAATCTAAAACAATTAAACTTTGATCTTGAGAGTGAAGTAGAATTCGGCATTCGAGATGAAATTAAGTTACGTAAAGGTGAAGAGTTGTTAATTTTAAGAGGATTTTTGCAATCAATAAAATTTTACGAAGAAATTGCGATTAAACCAGTTGAAGCGGATAGCTTTAGCACAGGGGACACAGGTCCAGGAAATTCGCCTAGTGTGGCTATTCGGGAGAATAAAACGGATAGGTTGTGTACAGAGGACACAGGTCCAGAAATTTCGCCTCTTGTAGCTATTCAGAAAAAAGGAACGGATAGTGGGGTTAGCGTTGAAACTAATTTAGGTAAAAGCAGTAACTCTAAGCTGGTGAGTCCTGAGGAGGTTGGGAAAGCCGGAGTTTTAATCCGACCAACTAAATTACTCGGAAAAATTGATTGTAAGGAAAACGAGTCGGAAAATGTAAAGTCGAAAGTAGCTCCTGACGGGACAAAAGAATTGGGAGAATCGCATTCAGAAAGACCGCTCATTTTGGGGAGGCGAACGAATTGGGGAAAACGGGTTTAGCGCAAGTTTCCGAATCTGATTTTGGCGAAGCGTAAGTCAATTGTCCCTTCTTGAAGTCCCTTTGGGAAAAAGCGAGCGACCCTAAAAACTCCGAGTTTAGCGTGGAAGGGGGAAAGCTAGCCCGATTTTCGGAGTCTAAAACGGGAGAACAAAGAATCCAGTTATGCGTGCCATTAGAGTATCGTATGGGGATATTATCCTTGTGTCATGAAGAAATTTCCGGCCATCTCGCTAGTACTAAGACAAAAGACAGGATATTAAGGTATTATTATTGGCCGAACTGTTATCCTGTTAGTTGGTTAGAGCCGCGTTTAGTGAACCCCGAGGTGGTCAAACTGTGGAATTATAAGTTACGGAAAAAGGTCAGATGCAGAATAGGTTTGTTCTGTAAGATGGATACCCTTCTCTCTATTGTAGCAGAAATGGTTGTAATTGTGGCGACGCCTTGTGAAACAATTATGGCAGTTATCGCAGGGAAAGTTATTGTGTACATTTACACCTTACTTGAGAATAGTGAGGAAAATTTAGAGCGAGGAATTTCGTGGTGGATTCCCTGGGAGAAAATTAATAGCAGGCAAGATTTTGAAAGGAAGGAAAACCATCGAAGTGATAAGGTTATATTATCAGGGCAGGGTTGTCCGAGATCTGAATCTTTCAAAATGTTGGGTTTTGAGTTGAGTGCTGTGAAAGTAATCGAGCACGAAATAGGTTTTCGCAACGCAGTTGAATCTGTAAAGAATTGTGAATGCGTAAACGAAGAGAATAATCGTCAATCAGCTGAGCAATTCGTAGGCGAAAGAAAGCATTGTGGAATTGGATTAAATTAAAAATTAAGGAAATTGGGAATTTACGAGAACCTATGGAGAAACTGTCGTGGGCGGCGGATCAGTACAAATGGGGTGTCAGTAGGAAAATTACTGCTAGATTTAAGCTGAACCGGCACGAGAGAGTTAAGGTTCTCATGAAAACTCCTGAGGATAAAATGAACCAGCATTAAATTAGGTTAGGAGGATGGTTATGAGGATCTTAATGTATAAATTGTAAAATTGTGTTGTTGAAATGTATTAAATTGAGTGTGAATACATAATTTAAGAAATAATGTTATAATTCTAATTGCGATGAATTGTACGACTTTAAATATGTTGGTAATTTCATAGCCTAAGAATTGGATGTATTGTGATTATTGTGATTATTGGATTGATTGTGATGAATTTTAGTAATTAAGTTTAATTTATTTGTGCATCCATGAGTAAGATGTCCAACTAATATTGATTATTGATGTATGGAAATTATTTAACGATTTGTATTGTGTTCAACGGTGAAAATTATTTAAGGTTTTTTTTTGTTGTTGTATTATGTCCAATTGTGTGACTGTTCTGTATCGTGAATGGAAACTTAGACGGTTTTGTCTATTGTTAGGTTTTTAGTTCAGGATGAACTGATAGGTGAAAATCCTAATAAATCGTGTAGATTCTATGTTATATGAATCTTAATTTACCAATTGTGGGTCAAGTAATTTTATGTAATTAATGAAATTGGAATATCAAGTGTAATGGAAGTAAATTGTTTAAATATGTACTGGAACGAGATTTCTGTTCTAGGTGTTGTTAAAGTAGCAAAAGTAATAAGAAACTTCCATATGAAAACAGGGTTGTGTTCGAAAGAAAGGCCCGCTCTCATGATGAGTGAATTTCTTTTTGTCTGGATCCTTTAGCTCTTTGATGGAATTAATCAGAGAAGGATGTTGGGGTTGGAACCCTTATTTATGCTAAACAATTTAAAATGTGAAGAATTTTGATTGGATCCATGTTTTCATGATGAAAGTAAATTTTTTGTTTGTTTGATATTCAATTCAAGGTTAGGTATCTGATTTAGACCATGAATAATATAAGTTGATCCATTTTGTTGAAAGAAAAATTAAAGATGAAAATCTTGTTAAAACTAATCTAGGCTGTAGGAGTCTGAGGTTTCTAGTTGTTGAGTCAGTTTTGTGGACCAACGCCTAAATGGAAAAATTTTAAATATTGTTTGATAAAATGGAAAAAAATTCAAATGTCCTGTAGTTAGAAAAGAAAACTGTGAGTCTTTGGACGAGCAGGTTGTAAGTTTAACATTGTGTTGAATTTGTTAGGTACATTGTGTTGAATTTCTTTTGTTGTTGAAGTTTTATGTAATAGTGTTTCATGTCCTGCGTAAAGGCAGTGTCATGTGTAATGTGTGTACTATTTTAAATGGAGCTATCAGGAATTAAGCATCACCTGTTAGAGTTTTGAGTCAAACATGCTGTATTTAAAGGTGTCAAATTTTATGTAAACTGAGTAATTTTAAAATGGTAGTGAAAATCTATGTGTTAGTCATCGTTTTTTTTGGGTGGGCCAGTATTGCCGAAACCCTGTAGTCCGGTGCTGTATACCTGGAGGTGACACATAGATGTTTGAGTGTTTATTTTATTACAATGAATGGTATTTTTAGTATAGGTTCCTTTTAAGTTCAGTGACAATGACTGATAATTTTAGCATGTAATTAAGTTGTTAAGTAACTAAATGATTTTATAAGTTTATATAAGTTTGATTATATAAGCTTGATATCTGTGTTGTAATCTCATGTGCAATAGTGTCATGTATTTAGTGAGGCCAGGGTCTGTCTGTGGAGTAATATTTGTTCCATGTGTTACAACGTAGTTAAAATATGTCCGATTAATTAAGTGGGGTAGAAATCTTAGAAATGATTGTTAATTAAGTTAAGATTGAGGAATGTAGTGTAATGATAACTGTGAAAATACGTTAAAAGGATAATACTTCATGTGTGTTGTGTTTTAACCATGTATGAATTTATTATGTGTAAAGGTGTTGTAATATTGTGTCTCAGACTGAGGGCAGTTAGGGTTTTTAGTTAAGTCTAAAATAGGCGGTTGTGACTCTTTTGAGTTAGGGCTGAAGAAAGCCAAAGGGTAATGACCTCTTGGGAATGGTTTCTTGTGGGCTTTTCTAAATGGACCGACTGAACTTGCCTTTAGCCTTTTTAATGTTTAAAAAGACTTTTAGGGGGGAGGAGTTGTAGTAGCGGCAACCTTTGTTGACACATGCCTCCACTCCTTCCTTGCTATTCTGTGAAATGGGCAGAAAGGTTAAGCGGTGTGTGTGATGTAGTCTACACATTCCGCGTGCGGGAGACGTAATTGCCTCCATTCCTCATGTGTTGTTCGGAGAACAATATTGAAAAGGCAAACTGGCTGAGGGTGACATAAAGTTCAGCTGTCTTGGCGGCAGATGATCTCCATAGAAAGACCTGTTAGTAATGTTTTCTGTTCCAGAGAATTGTACATTTTTCAGGCTAACAAAGAACCGATGAGGGGCCGATGCAGCCTTTCAGCTCCAATTACGGTAAGGTAACTTGGAAAAACATCATTAACGAGACCGTCCATCAAGAGGCATGGTAGATGTCCAGTTGAAAGAGGACCCGCGGCCGACAAAAGGAACCGACTCTGGGATGTCGTTTCAGCCGGAGGGAAAACAGCTGAAGGAGCGGTCAGGAGAGAGATGACGTCAGCGGGCTAGCGGATTGTCCCGAGGAGCGCGGGGCTTTTTAAAGAAAGGGGATCACCGACTCGCGGGCAGAGAACACAGACAGACAGAGAGAGAGAGAGAGAGAGAGAGAGAGAGAGAGAGAGAGACCAGGAACCAGAGACGATTTTTCGAGATTTTTTTGACTGGAGGCTCGGGAGCTGTGATTTAGCTATGAGCCTATCGAGTTTGGTTTGCACGTGTAAGGTGCCCATCTACTACTTGTAAATAACAGTTTACATAATTTAATAGTCCAATAAAAGACGTAATGTAATCTAGAATTTCTGGTGTCTTGTGTCACTGAATCATGACAATACTTTTACGAGGTGCTGTGGCCACATTATCACAACACCCAAGACTGGGTAGAAGTCAGCTAAACTCTACAGAGTAATGGAAATTGAAAGATAAAAACTCACCTAGATTAAAAAAGATCAGCATAATTGAAAAATTGCTAAAATATATAGATATATTTGAGAAAAAAATTCGGAATAAAATCCAATATGCTTCTTTATCTTAAAGGAATAAAAAAGAGTAATGGAAATTTAAAAAAATTAAAGTTCACCAACTGGACGGTATCATTTTTTTTTTTTTTTTTGTAGCATTACGGGTCAAAGTTTGAAGGCCCCGGCTCGATCCCCGGTCCTGGCTGACAGTCGTTATGCTAGTAACATTGATATATATTTTAACTATCTCTTCAATATTTTATTAACTAATGGCTCTTTTATATTTTAAAATGCAAACAACTACAAATGAGTGATTAATTTGATACAAACAGGTAAACTAAAAACGATGTATTAAGAAACATATAATAAAACTCAGATCGAACATGTATACTATACAGTCTACATAGATGAAAATATGTGTATAAAATCGTAAATCAGAAAACTTATGGGGTTAGTTTATGGAGTTAACTCTTCAACGTTACATTGCTTTGATATTTGATTTTTCAAAACAATACACATTCTCGGCATTATCGGTAACAATATCAGATACATGTCTAAACAATAAACGCATAATATACGTGTTTTATCTCTTTTTCACTTTGAAACTACTTCTTATTTCATGCCTTTGATAAGCGAAATTTTCACAGAACCAATTAATTCGGGATTACAAACATAACTTACGGCATTGCCCTTGTTCCTGAATTATTTTTTTAACATCCCCTAACCTTCTTTATAACTGGATTTCCTTGTTTTCCTCCACTTAGCATGCATATATCTAAATTTTGAGCTCCTCCCTTTTCTAACACTTTGTCTTAATTCCGCATAAAGCTCATCGGTATTTTTCTCGTTGGCAATTTAAATATTTACCTTTTGTCCCGTAAATAAATGTTAGTATTTATCTATAGTCAACCAATGCTTTTTTGCTATGTACTTTGAAATGATTAATCTCAAAGATCTGAAGGGGGGGGGAAGACATATCGCTACTGTTAGTGCAAAAGGTCGTATGTAAAAATAAAGTTCCAATATAAAACTGCAAAAAGTCGTATGTTACTGTAATTCTTTAATTCATGAATTTAATGCTTTAAAAGTTATGTTATATATTAGTTACTATGGAAACAGCAGTGGGAAAAAATATGAATATTATACTAATAAAATATAAGGAAATAATCAGTTTTTATGCTCTCCTGTAAAGTACACAACTTTTACATTCGTCCTTTTGCACTAACAGTAGCGATATTAAACATTAGTTGTAAGTTAAATCAGAGAATTGTAGCAAATATTTTAAACACGGGTTGTTGTACTTTTCTTGCTTTAAGTTTGTAGATTTTTTCAACGTATTCATGTTCTAACGCTGACCGAATACTATACTCTATGAATACGAGAGACAAATTGTTTATATAGGTGTTTGTTAGTTTTTCAGAAGACGTCGGGAATCCTCTCCCAGCCAACCCTTTTAAAGGCAAAAATGAGTATAATCTTCTGAATAAACAAACAATTTCTGATAAACAACTTTAACAAAAAGTTACAAATAAACTGAATGAAAATAACAAATTTAACCTGAAAGTAAACTTAACAGCAAACATAAAAGCCTATGAAAACTTTAAAATTGATGAGATTTTTTAGCTTGCTTTTGCTTTATTAGCTGTAAAATCTGTGTATATATTTTTTAATATTAAAACAACTTAAACAAAAAAATTACAAATAAACTCAATAAAAATAACAAATTTAATCTGAAAGTAAACTTAACAGCAAACATAAAAGCCTGTGAAAACTTAAAAATGGATGAGATTTTTGAGCTTGCGTTTGCTTTTTAGCTGTAAAATCTGTGTATATATTTCTTAATATTGCTCACGGCTATGTGAACAAAAAATTGGGAACAAGAAAAAAATTTGTTACTAATTTTATAAAATTGTTAAATTTGCGGTCGTTTTAACACGATGAAACCAGATTTTTTAAAAAAAATCACTGCTGGCTTTCGATGAACATTTCTTGGGTTCTCCCGGACCAATGGTTAGAAAACAATGTTCTAGCGTTACTTACAGGGTAATAAAACAAAAAGAGAAAAAAGGAATCATGAATAAATCAGTTGCCTTCAACTAATTGAACTGTTTAATATTATGTTATTTTTCATTAAATTTATATTGAGGATCTAACTTTTGGAAGTCCTAAGCGCATGCTTAGTCCGATTAGTCGGTAGTCCGCCTCTGATCTCAGAGGAAACTTTGTTTACTTTGAAATAACCTACGTTTCATTTTATCTGAAGTCGTTTTTTGGTTTTTCACCTGAAAAACTGGCTTTTCTTTGAAAGGACAAGTTTCAAGTTTCTTATCTAGTTGAGTGGGTGTAGTTATGAAGTAACTGAAAACAACGTAAACCGACATAATAGTTCTTGACTTCTTCAAATGTAATATGATAATGTTACCTTTCTGATATCTATCCTTGGGATAAGATGTATTACAGGTAACATAATCTTTTGTCTTGAAAAATAATTTCTTGTTTATTTACATTAAAATATTCTTCTCATTCGATGATCGGGTTCCTGCAATGCCTTATAAATTAAAGCTGAGATTATTTGACGATGCATTCTGGGGACGCTTCATTTACCTAAACGGTGGCCGTGAACTCAATAAAATAACCACGGAGAGTATTATTCTTCTAATCTGGAACACTGAAATATTCAACGGTAGCAAGAGGGGTAAACTGGATGTAGTAACGTATATTACATTAGATATAAATGTGAGGAAAGAGTTAAATCAAAATTGAAAATGCTTAGCCGTGACCTTTATCTACTTTAGGGACTGGTAAAGAATATTTGGTGTGACCGAACGTGAAAAATTAAAACGACGTCATTGTCGTCTAAATATAACGTCGTCATTGTCGTCTGAGATATCCACGCCAGTGGTGGGATTCAGCAAGTTTGATAGAATCGTTTGCTAAAAGTTTTGTAGTTTCGACGATTTGTCGAAACTACTGATTGTTGAAATGATACTTAAAAAAAAAAACATGTTTCCTGTCCGGGACAACTGCAGACCAGGTCCAAAGACGGCAGCAGGCAGAGAAATGCGGCTCCGGTTTAAAATGGCACCACAAGGGTCCGGGTCCGACTTGACCAGGTGCCACCACTGTTTTGGCCGAGCGACCTCAGGGGCGACATCTGGAGGGTTTCTATCATCCCCCCCCCCACCCACTGCCTTCAAGGAAAGACTGAGCAACCACAGTTCGAAGCCCAACGTACTACCGCTATTGTTACCTCGTGTCCGTGATACTTGTAATAGTATTTACATGATTATTTCCTTTCCGCATTATAAGTTTGTTGTTTTCATTTCTGTAGTTGAGAGGTTGACGTAGGCACTATCAACGGGATTTGTCTCATTGTAACTGTAAAATGTTTACACTTGCCGTGTTTGGCCTTTGGCGCTCATCTGTTCTACTGCGTGAGTAGTTTTCTATAGACATTTTTAGCAATAAATCCTTTTGTTTGCACTGTATACTGAATTTCTTTGCTCAGTGAAATTTGCATAAAAATTTAATTACAAATATAGTGATTGTGTTCTTAGTTACTGAGCTGTATGACACCATTTTCATTTTTATAGAAATTTTTCCAGTAAGTAATCATCTAAATTCTGTTACATACGCTCTTTGCACTATAAAACGAAACATTATTATTATTATTATTATTATTCATTTTTCAGTAACCCTTAAATTTAAAGCGATAAAAAGCCAACATTGTCACCAAAAAACCAAAATCAGAGACTGCTGTTTTGACATGGCTTCGGATGGTAAAAATCAATAAGAATCACCCCGACTTTCCCAACTTCAAAAAAGCCCCATGTCAGTAATTGGAACAAATAACAATAACAACTCTATCACTGAAAACGATGGTCTTGAATGCTGGTCTGTGCAACAACATAACTTAAAAGAAAAATATGACGGATTGGTGATTTCAGACAAAAAGTTGATCGCGGATATTGTTGTACACAGTGTGACTATATAATAAGAGAAAAAAGTGTTCGCATTTCAAAATAAGGGAAAGACTTTGGCAAACTGAGCCATCAGGTAAAAATAGAGAAATACAACAAGCTTCTCTAAGAAAGATAATGAAAGAGCATATTTCCTCAATAGCCCACAACATTAAACAACTTAATCGGGATTCCATATCAAAGGTGATAGATACGATGAATGAAAAATATTTAACGACTACTTGTGGCATGAAAATAGCATGGATACCATGCTAGTTAAAATTTTAAATTGGCATGCTTTTCATAATTTTAAGTACAATTAAAACAGTGGAATCTGTAATAAGGTAATTTTAATAATTTACTAACTACGTATTAAACTATTTTTTTTTACCACTTCATGGATTGTTATTTTGATTATTTCCCAGAAGTAAGTTTAGAGAGTTTATTAATGAATATTATTTAATGAATACAATTTCACAGAAAGTGGAAATTTTTGTAATTTAACAACATGTAAGGGAAAATTTAATTAATTCCTCATTTTAACAAATAGCAGGAAATCTTCCGCACAAAACATTGTGTGTTTTCGTTTTTTTTTACTAATTAACTTGCATCCCCTCCACTGGGCTGCCTTTTTAGAACGTTGTTAAGTCAATACACCTACATCTTGCGGTTTTATTCCGTTATTCTAAGAACTCTTACTTTCCTTTTCGTCGAAGAACAAATTATTTAGGATGAAAGCACGTGTGACTAGCAATATTTTTCGCAGGGGGTAAAAAATCACGGCTGAAAATGTGATAAAAATTAAATATAGTACAGCGTCATTTATACGCTTCTAAGTGATGCGTTTTTCACAGCTACATGATAATCTTTACAAATTCTGCTGGATTATTTTTCAAATTATGCTGAAAAATTTGGGACCGGGCGAAGTACAGTACAAGCTACTCATACAAAGATGTCTAATTTTTTAATGAAATGTCCATTTGACTTGCTCCATCTTGTTATGTATACAAAAACAAATGTATTTTCTTAAATTATATAGCAATCATTAAAACAATTATGATCACAGTTACAGGAAATTATTGTTGAAGATATAAGATTACATTACCTGTAATATATTTAAATACATAGAAAACGATATCTGGAAAATAAGTTGTTTTCATCTGTAGAAGTCTAGAACAGTTATAATGCTTCAAACTTTCAGTTTCTGAAAACAGAGTTAAAGTATAAAAAAGCGAGTCTAGCAGCCGAAAGTTTCTGTAAAAGATGTATTGTGAGTATTTGGACGTTAAGTGACACCCATCTTTCGCAATCTATGAAACTAGGTATCACTGGCCTGGTGGTTTGTGTTAGTCCCAGATACAAGTATATCTCTGAAAAGCTTCTCAATTTCAGAATTTGATTACATCAGTAACCGATACATTGTTTTACATTCTCCTCTTATGCTGCTTATTAAACTACTTTTCTCTGTGACTAGCAATATTTTCCGTAGGTCTTTCTGACAGTTCAGCCATTATTGGAATATTTTCGTAACTATATCGTCATATCTATATCAGTGACGTAGCGAGCATAACTGGCGCCCGGGGGACGATACCTTTTTGGCCCCCCCCCCCCCCCACCAAAAAAAGCACACTAGCATCCCGGAAAATCTTGTTTGTTTTGGGGACAATTTGGTGTCCCTCTGCGATTGGCACCCGGGGAATGATAGACCCCCTTGCACTCCTTCGCTACGCCACTGATCTATATAGAGGTTGACCATTTAACCTGGGTCAACAACTGGAACACCGTATACGAAATAGAAACTAGATTGGCAAGAATTAAGTCCTCTCTTTTGGGAGATCGTTGCTTTCTGACAGTACTAAATGTTCATCTTATGTGAAGTACTCACAGAATGAAACCACCAGCAGCTTTACGCGATTAGTTGCCTCTGATTTTAGCTGTAATTTAGTTCGCAGATCGAGTACCTTGTCGTATGCCTTGCGAAGAGAGACTAACAACATATTTCGAGGCAGTGGCGCACCCAGACGGGGGGGGGGGCAAAGGGCCCTGCCCCCAAAGAAATAGAAATTGCATTATGAATATTGATTTTGCATTATAAATATTTTTATCCGTTCATCTCGACCCCCCCCCCCCATGCATTATAAATATTTTTATCCGTTCATCTCCCCCCCCCCCCCTAAGAAAAAATCCTGGGTGCGCCACTGTTTCGAGGATGAGTAGCGTGTCCATCAGGATCTAAGTGTCCGCAAATGATTGAATATCTTTACAAATATATTTCTGTGTTTGCTGTGCAAAAGGTGTTATGTCCAAAATGGGCTAAAATGAGTTATCAAACCAAGCATGTTTGAAAAATCAAGGGCTACTGCAGGGTACAGAAAGTCTAATTCCACTCTTAAATATTTTTATTCACCAGGGAAAGTTTGGGGTATGTGAAATAAAACACAAACTTGTTAATATTAAAGAGGTTATGTTCCAATCAAGGACAACACTCTTCACTCAATAAAATTAGAAAAATTTACTTACAGGCAAACACAGATTTAGCTTCGCATATTCAGACTGGCGATGCTGTATAGCTTTCTTCCTCAATTTTAGAAACAATCCATCATTTTCCCCCAAAAAAGAAGAATGTTTAATCTTAATAATGGTACCTAACTCTTCTCTGATGAATGATATATGAGGAGATATACGATAAAGGATTGAATTTTCGGAATTCACAATATGTAGTTAGCGCTTAATTTTAAAATAACGTTGCAAAACTTCAGTAAAACGCAATTGAGCCTAAACTTCCAGAGCACGTACATTTCGCGCCTGGAAAGAAAAGAAAAATAATAAAAAAAATTGTGCGGTCGGAGGACCCCCGTCAGGAACGAAGTTCCTTGCGTTATATTTTCAACTCTAAACGGGATTTAATATGTAGATTTCTATTGATTATATTAGTGTATTTTCTCACGCCAAAAAGCGCAGCCCTCTTTTATTCAACCAACTCTCTCTCTCTCTATTTTATTAAAATTAAAATTAAAATTTTTATTATATAAATTAGTTATTTTTATTAAAATTAAAAATTTTAATATATAAATTAACTATTTTCCTTTAGATGTTACCTAGCATATTTTTAATCGGATTAATTTTATTATTTAATCACCAACAAAAATAAATTAATGACACAATATAAATCCCGTGTGAATTAAAACAATAACAAACAATAAATAAGTTTAAACAGAAAGACGCGATTCCATAGGGACGGTATAAAATCTTTCAAGTGAAGCATTTACAATTGGTCGAAGTTTATATAAACGATCATGCTGAGGGTCATCATGTGGTGGTTGTTTACTGTTGTCATTAAAATGTAGAAATTCTCTTATCTTTTCAAAGCGTTTTAATGACATACATTCTTTTATTACATCATTGCCTATGGCAGGTGACCAATATGCCCTAGTGTTTGGTACATGTACAATAGACATCATTATACAAATACCAATGTATTGTTTAATTTCTACTGTTGTCATTACAATGTAGAAATTCTCTTATCTTTTCAAAGCGTTTTAATGACATACATTCTTTTATTACATCATTGCCTATGGCAGGTAACCAATATGCCTTAGTGTTTGGTACATGTACAATAAACATCATTATACAAATACCAATGTATTGTTTAATTTCTAAATTCGTTACATTGACACACTTTTCTGGGTTTTTTTTTTTTGCACACTGAATAAATTTGTTTCTTGAACTATATGCTCAATCAAATCTTCTGTAAAAAGATAACTAAAAAATTTAGAGGTGTGTTTAAATTCATAATTTCAGAAGCGAGATTCTCGTCACCTCGGAATAAAATTTGATCCTCATTTAGAAGTAAATTAGTTTTCTTCTAGTTGATTGCAGGCTTTGTTCTCCCTGTATTATTTCTATTAGTTTTTGGCATGCTCCCACCATTAGGCAGATCAAGAACATCGCTATTATCAAGTAATGATACCTCATCTTCCGAATCACTACTACCATCAAAAATTTCATCACAAACTTTGTTTTGTTTATAATTAGGATCACCTGTGCTGTCATCGCTTTCTGAATCAGATCCATCTTCACTATAATCAATCCACGATCTGTTCATAAGTTCCTCAATTTCTTCCTGTGTTAAAAACTTTCTTCCCGCCATTTCCTTAAAAAATGGCGTAAGCACACCATGTATCATTTTTGATACATAAAATTGAAATCATACTTGAATTTTTTATAAAAGATTAAAGAAGTATTTTATTAATAATTATAAAGCTACGTACCTCTGAAATATATTTATAAAACTTTTAAAGATGTAAACTGACTTTAAAATACTGAAAATATAGCAAATACTAAGGCAGGTCTGGTATGAATTGAACGGCTATCTTTTACTGAGATCGCAGTTGTATTCCTGCTGCCATCTGTACTTCGAAAATGTAACTAACAGTGATTAAAAGCTTTGCTATGATGTTTCAAAATTAATACAAGGTACACAAGTGGATAAAAAACATTGCTTTTGAATATAAATTGGAAAAATAACTTATGTATCAAATTTGATATAGTGTGCAGTGAAGGGTTTTAAAATTGCCGGTAGCGCTTGTGCGTGGATTTGAATTGGGGACCTCTGCAATACTGCGGAGCATCGGACTGCAGTCCGATGCGATAACCATTCAGCCACAGAGTCCTTGAGAAAAAGCTCTTATGAAGGGGGCATAACGCTTTTTCGTTACGTGACGATTCCTGTCAGTTCACTCTACTGTAAGCCGCGTAAAAGAACTTCGTTCCAAAAAAAGATAATATAATTTACTCTAACTCAGTGATTTCCAATGTGCCGCGGCATTTTAGGGTGCAGTGAGATCGGCCAGGGGAGTCGTAAGATTTTTTTTTTTTTTTTTTGGGGGGGGGGGGATAATAAAAAAATATTTGGGCCAACAAAAATAAATATTAAGTTGAATTAATTACCCTCACGCTCGACAGATCGATGCACTCGTTCCTGAGGATGAATTTGTCACTCTCACGCCCAAAACTGTTAGGCCTGATATCAAACATTCGTCCTCTAAGCATCAATCCCAATTCTCACATAAATAGGAAAAAACTCTTTTTAGCGATTTCCATGGTAGTCCACTAATGTAATACTAAACTGAATCTCATAGCTATTTTTGAAACTGTATTAATATTTGCTATTCTGGTGTTTGTTACTTATACCTTTCAATAAGCGAATAAAATTAGCAGTGGAGTGAGTATTTATTTGAAATTAGATTTAACATGTTTCTGATATACTTTCCACTTTGATTAATGTTTAAAAAATTGTAAAAACTGAAATAACTAACAAGAGTTTTCAAATGTCTAATCTTATTCCCAAGTGTGCTGCAAACGTAAAAAGTTTGGGAATTCCTGCTCTGATCAGACATTTCCTTAGAAGTAAACCGTGAACCCTAATCATGTAAAAAATATGTAGAGAGCAATTCACAACTTCCGGCGTCATCACTGATAACTTTCGTCGAGTTGATAAAAGAGACAAAAGAATCGGAGAGTATCTGTGCATAGTAGAAGAAAACATTCTGGCTCTGCTATAAGCTAGTTTCAGGTATGCACGCACCGGTTTTCACCCGTTAAAACCGCGTTTAACTGCGAATAATTTGAATGGTAACATTAAAATAGCACAAGTGCTATTGAAATTTCCATCAAGCATTTTAGAAAATTCTAACAAATCCAGATAAGAATCAAGACAGAAATATGTCAGTTTTTCAAAATATTATTTTAGGCAAGATATTTAATATACTTAGTACATAACCAGACATATACATTTTTTTGTAACGATTTTAAATGAAAATTCCTTCCGGATATACCCCCCCCCCCCAAAAAAAAAAAAAATAAATAAATAAATAAATAAAAAATAAATAAAATAAAATAAATAAATAAAAATAAATAAATAAAAATTAAAAAAAAAATAAAATAAATAAATAAATAAATAAAAATAGATGACAAAAAAACAAGAGTTAAAATGGAATATTCTGTATCAGCAGTAAGTGGCTCTTTTGTTTGCATATTTCTGTATGTCGTTAAATAGAAGTGTTTTTTAAAATGATTTTTCGTTGGTCCAACACAAATTTCATTTAGCAATTGAATGATGTCTAAATGAATAAGTTATATTTTTTCTCCCTCTAGCCCCTACAGTAACGTATAACTGACGCTCCACTATATATGGGCAGAAATTAAAAATAAAACGCAGGAAAACCGAGCTAATTTGAAGACTAGTGAGCTGAAATCAGGAATAAATTAAACTTAATATATTGTGAACATAAACTATTTTATTCAGCAGTAAAACATGATTATTTTACACAAAGTGAAAAAAAAAATGAAAATGAAAGTAGAGGACTACACTATACGGAGGAGTATAACTTTCTGAAAAATATTTACAAATAATTTGTAGCATCATGTTATTCAGCCAAAATTACTATGTTGTAATCTGTCCTGGTTCTACAGTTTTCGAATCATGGGGCACATCGAATACTGGTAAATAAATACTGATCAATCTTTAGTGTTAATAGTTTGAATTTCTTTCACCAATTACTCGAGAAACAGTCGGAAGTTTTGTCGCATGCAGATGGTTCCGAGGCACTCCAACACGAGAGCACTCCACACGTGGCACGCATTGTCCACGAAGAACCGTTGTACAATGCGTGCCACGTGTGCTCGCGCATTATCCTGTTGAAATATGGCTGTGGGCAAGCCCTGAAGGTAAGGAAGGACAACTGTCTCCAACACCTCGGAGATGTAGCACTGGCTGTTTAAAGTACCGGCAATGCGTACTAGAGGTGTGCGAGAGTGATATCCAATACCGCCCCATACCATAATACCCGGTGCAGGACCAGTGTGGCGGTGCATAACGCAGCTGTTCAGCATCCTCTCTTCACGGTGTCTCCAGACTCGAATGCGTGATGTGCGTCTGCGCTGAAATTGTAATCATTTGCATATCTCACCTCCGCTAATGCATGTTGTAAATTTCATGTTATTTGCATGTCTCCTTCAGGGTGTTGCATTTACAGTGGCCAACAGTGTAGTTCGAAGTTTTCCAGATTGTGGTTGTGATAACGATGGTTCGCCTCTCGCAAGTGACGTCGAGTTACGTGATAAGTCCCACCCACTTCCGAATCTGCACTCCGCGTGGCGCGGAACTCTCCTCTCTAACCAACTCGCATTCGTCTCTTCCGCGCAGCAATGGACCCCGAATTAGTCTTCATGGAGGACAATGTCTGTTCACAGTGGGCAGATCGGGTATCTGAGACACTAAAAAGTGAGAATATTTATCGCACATCGTGGCCTGCGTATTGTAGCGTACTGGAAATATGGTCTTATTTTTTCCCAACACCCCCAGAGTGATTGAAACACAGCTGCGTTTTATCGGGGAAAAGTTTTGCGAGTTTCCATAGGTTCTGAACACGTGGGGGATTAAAAAACGTTTTCCCACATATGCAGCCAGTAAAGCTGTCGTCCTACCGATTCTGGAATGCAATAAAGTTACGAAGAAACTGTCACCAACGATTGCCGACCCCTCTCTGAGGGAGAGACGCTTGATAGAATCCGCGCTGTGTGGACGTGTGTATTTTTGGCTCCGTACGTTGTAAATCTACACGGGATTTTAATTAAATATGTTGCACTGGTTAAATGCTAATTCTTTTTGTAAATAAATTGTTGAGTTTTTGTTTGAAAAAATTGGTCTTCCCTTTTTAATTAGAACTCTGTCTTTGCTTTGTTATGGATCCCATAGTAGTAATTTTTAGCAACGCGTCAGAGAGAATCGCCTTACCTACTTACAGTGACCCCCCATGCCTAAAAGAGATAAGTAACACTAGTACAATACATTATACACATTGTTTTTGCCCCCCCCCTAAATATCACTACCACCTCCCCAGGGGGCGCCCGCCATGTTGTGAACCACTGCGATAAAGCATGTCTTGGACGCTCTCGGTAGACGTGTGGTGTAAAGGAATCCTTCTCTTCAAACTGCAACCCTGAAAATTGCTTTGAGGGAAGAAAGGGGACAGTATCCGACAGCTCTGCTCAACAGTTTGATGGACAGCATGCCAAATACTATATGCAAAACATGCACAAGTGTCCGAGGAGGCCATTCCTCATACGTCATTGACGTATGAGGAAGCATTTTCCGTGGCTGTTCGCAGATGTTCAACGGAATGGTTTTTGTTCATGTTACATTGCTTTTTCCCCTGGTGCATAATATGTACCATTTTGTATGATAAAGATTCCACAGTATAACCGCTAAATATTTGGTAAGTTTTATTTCTTTGAACAATGCTTGTCACTTGTTGAAACGAAAAATGTCTCTGTTCCTTAGAAATTATCAAGCAGGTACTTTGCTCAATTATCATTTTTCAAAGCGATAAAAAGAAGATATTGTGAAAAAAATTAGCGGATGAACAATGCCAAGAAAATATTTACTTTCATTATGAAGAGATCAATTTGGACGAATGAATGATAGGAAGAAATCCTCAAAAACCCAGTGTTTAATTGAGGAAATGTTTGTTTTCTAGTTTTGGTGTTTTTTTTTTTGCTAATTTTATAAATCTGAAAGAGAGAAAATAAAACATTGATATATCAGGTAATGAATATGTCACCAGATATTTGTACTTCGTCTGAAACAAAAGATGAAGTAAAAAAGTGTATTTCTCTGTGGAGATGAATTAACCGGCGAATCATATCTACTCTCCACAAAGAAAAAATGGTTCACTAAAGCTGCCTAAGCAACGATTCAACGAATCGCATAAAACGAGTTCAGTATGTCGTTAAACGATCTAAGATTTCTAAATTTTGCAAACTCAACGGTAGAAAATTGATAAGAAAGCACATATAACACGATCCTGAGGTTTTATGGACATTTTTCTAAATGGAATTTTATTTTCACATAATTGTTCGTTAAACAGTGTTTTTTTAA
Source organism: Dolomedes plantarius (assembly GCA_907164885.2). Classification (NCBI taxonomy): domain Eukaryota; kingdom Metazoa; phylum Arthropoda; class Arachnida; order Araneae; family Dolomedidae; genus Dolomedes; species Dolomedes plantarius. The sequence continues at coordinate 62,873,060 of OU015501.1, forward strand.
AAGTCCTCTTCCAGAAATGCAGAGCTGTGAATCCTATATCGAATTAAAATCATATTCATCTAACATAAAGCAAATTTAAGTAGAATGTAAATATTTAATCCTTAATTGAAGTGGTATACCAAGTTTTGTGAGCAATTGAGCGTTTATTTTTAATCTGAGGTGTGTTTTTTGTTTTGTTTTTGTTTGTGTGTTAGGTGTAACATAAACAGGAGTCGCACCCCTTCGTGCAGCTTTCAATGGACCTGCTAGGATTTGTCTAGCCTGGGAGTACACATCCAATAACAACAACGTGTGCATGTGTATCAAGACGATTCATGTTTTCACAGAAAAAAAATTAGTAAAAGTCCGTCAAAATCTTTCAATTGAACAAAAATGGAAAAAAAATCTTTAAAAATTCATGTTCAAAACACAAAATACCAGGAAGTGACTCTAAGGCTGCATACGAAGCCAAAGGATAAATAGAAAGGGTTTTCTGCAATAGAATATCTGTTGTAAATGATTGATGATTCGGAACCCCTCATAAACATTGGTTCCTATGAGACTCTCCGTAGATGTTGATCCTTCTTCGATAAGTTATTAGGTTTTCGAACCCAAGCGCAGAAAAATGTGAGTAAATATTATTTTACTTCTGGCGTCAGATGTCTGAGTTTTCCCTCTTCACCCCAAAGAAATACTGTTTCTAGAATATCTCACCCAAAGTCAATATTCAGCAAAAATTCACAAGAGAAAAGACATCTTTTGCTTGGTATTTGTACATTTCTAGAAAAGAGCGCTTGCAGCGGAAACGGAGATCTAATATTATTTATTGATAATATTAGATCTCCGATAGATAATATTGATAATATTAGATTATTGTTGTAATTATAGATATTTCAAATGCATTTTTATTTAAGTTTGTGAGGGATCGTGTAAGTGATTGATATATATATATATATATATATATATATATATATATATATATATATATATATATATATATATATATACAGTGTGTAACAAAATTATAAGACCACTTCGGATTTTGTGATTTTTACTATTATAAATAGTATAATTTTTTAAAAATTAAATTAGGTTGATATTAATAAAATATATATAAAATATATGATGAAATATAAAATATATGTATATTATTTTTAAGAGATATTTAAATATACTAATTATTTTATCAACATTTTCAAATTTTTCCAATCAAATATCTGTAACAAAATTATAATACCACTAGTTAAAACAATTTTTTTTTAATAAAACTAATATGATGTTGATCCACCATTTTTCTGAATAACTTCAAATACTCGATTTTTCATTGAATTAATTAGGTTTTCGAGCAAATATTTGGGAATTTTGCCCCATTCATCCATGATAGCTATTTCCAGTTCATACACAGAATTATACTGACGGTTATTTGCATACACTTGACGAACCAAATGGCCCCACAAGTTTTCGGTGGGATTAAGGTCTGGACTAAAGCTTGGTCAGTTTAAGACCTCGATTTTTTCTTTTTGAAACCAGTTTTTAGTTGATTGAGACACATGGCATGGCGCATTGTCTTGCTGAAATTTCCAGTTTGATCCTCCTAAAAATGGGCCAAAAGGTATAAGGTGTTGGTAAAGCAGTTGTTGATAACAAATGGAGTCCATTTTTCCAAGAACTCGATGCATATCACATTTCCCATCATATGCAAAAGCTCCCCACACCATCACAGAGCCATCACCCATCTGTCGACTGAAGAAAACCCGAGGTTCCGTTCGTAAATCATGCCAGTAGGAAATATTACCGTCCGGGCCATCCAAATTAAATTTTTTTTTCGCAGGAAAAAATAATATTTTTCCAAGCAGCATCCCAGGTCATGACTTCCTTTGCCCACATCAGCCTTCCTTCTTTATGATGCTTTAACAGTCTTGGTTTTCTTTTAAATTTCCGAAGAGCAACATTTGAATTTGATCTTAAAGTGCGCCAGACTGTCATATGTGAAATAGTTTTACTTGTCTGCTGTGATTTTACAAGTAGAAAAGTTCTGCTATTTTACGAGTAGACAAGTTCTGTTTCGTTGCAAGCTTGAAAATTCGTCTATTATCGCGAGCTGATAATTTACTCTTTCTGCCAGATCTTTTATATTTTCCATAAAAATCTCTTTTACTTAAAACGTTATGAATAGCAGTTTTAGAACGTTTAAGTATCTTACTTATCTCACGTTCCGATTTTCCAGAGCCCTTATAAAACCAAATTTTTCGAACTTCTAGTTCAGACAATTCTCTTCCACGCGGCATTGTGAATTTCCTCATAAAAACAAACAAATTAAATTATATTTTCTTTTACAATATTATCGTTTGGACTTTTTTGTGATGTAAAGTTACAGTTTATCTAAGATTTTGAAAGAAAGAATAAAACAGTTTTAAAAACGCAAACGATTTAAAATAAAAAAATAAGTGGTCTTACATTTATGTTACACCGAGATTTCAAAAAATCGTTTACTGTGTGAAATAAACTCAATTTTGTTTTCTTTAAGCGATTTATTTGAGAAAATATAACTTTTTTCATTTGCTTCAAATTTTAAAATTATTCATTTTATGCAGTGTAATATTAAAATGAGTGATATTTTGGGTGGTCTTATAATTTTGTTACACACTGTATATATATATATATATATATATACAAGGGTCAGTCAAAAAGTTTGCAAACCTCCGTAAAAATCTCGGTAAAAGAGAAATTTCGTTGAAACTTTGTAGCAACAAAGTTTCAACGAAAGTTTCCTGCAGAGCATCAGGTGCTACGGCAGGTGCAGTAGCGACTTCGACATGGCAGTTTTAATTCTCTTGCTAATCAGTCGAGAATATGTTTCGGCAGCTGCCAGTGGCGTCCAAATTTAGTTGCGTGCATTAATTCGCTTCCTGAGGACCAAAAGGGACATTTATTGGCAGTTACACAAAGTGTAATGTGATAACGCAACATCGAGTGCACTTTGTGCTGGTTAGTCACTAAACGAGACGATCTCGTCTACGGTGGCACGTCTGTTTTGAAGAATGAGTTCCTTCACGCTTGTAACGTTCTCATCTGTCGTCGAAGTTGAAGAAACTTACCCTGATATCGGGACGGACATTCTCGAATGAGAGATATACCACTTGGGGATAGCTTGGCTCGATGTTGCGTTATCACAGTGCACTTCATGCAACTGCCAATAAATGTTAGCGCATTCACAACCTTTTGCCCTCGGAAAGCGGATTAATGTACGTACTTCAAATTTGGACGCCACTGGCAGCTGCCGAAACATATTAACGACTGATTAACAAGAGAACTGAAACTGGCACGTCGATTCCGTTACTGCACCTGCTGTAGCACCTGATGTTTTCTCTTGTCACAAAGTTTCAACAAAATGTCTCGTTTACCGAGATTTTTACGAAGGTTTGCAACTAATTTTTTGACTGACCCTTGTATATATATATATATATATATATATATATATATATATATATATATATGCACTCATGGACAAAAAAATTAGCGCACCAAGAAAGAGTCGTCAAAATGAAACGAAATTTTACATACGTAATGACTACTTTGATATAAGTAAATGATAAGAAAATCAAAGAAAAAGGATAATTTATTTCAGAGAAAAAGGCAAAAGAACGGAGGAGTTAATACTCCGTTGGACCCCCTCTAGCGCGAATGCACGATGCGATACGATCGGGCATTGAGTCATACAAGTTCTGTATGATGTCTTGAGACATTTCGTTCCATATTTGCTGTAACCTTGCCTCTAGTTCGTTCAAACTCGTGGGATGCCCAACTCGTCGTCCCAAATGATCCCAGATATGCTTGATTGGAGACAAATCTGGGGATCGGGCAGGCCAAGGAAGGGTAGTAACAGTGCGGAGACAGTCTTGTGACACCCTTGCCGTATGAGGCCGAGCATTGTCTTGTTGAAAAATGGCTCCTGGGAGCCGTTGCATCAGTGGCAACACATGTGGTTGCAGGATTTCATGAATATACCGCTGGGCTGTCATGGTGCCACGGAACAATACTACAGGGGTGACCGTGTATTGTAGGCAATGGCACCCCATACCATCCCACCAGCTGTGGGAGCGATGTGTCGCTGTACAGAAAAGGCAGGATTGAAGCGTTCACCACGGGCTCTCCACACACGAACACGATTGTCATCACTGCCGAGATTGAATCTGGATTCGTCGCTAAATACGACCTGGTTCCATTCCGCTGCAGTCCAGTTTCCTCGTGCGCGGCAAAACTCCAAACGGAGGCTTCGATGGGTGGGCGTCAAGGGCAGCACGCTTAATGGGCGCGGCGATACCAACTGTCCTTCATCCAGGCGCCTTCGTATGGTTCGAGAAGACACAGAGGCCCCTAGTGAAGGTGCTACCTGTGCCTGGATGGCGGCCGATGAAGCAGTTGGCTGTACGCGTGCATTTCTTACGATGTGGCGGTTTTCTCGACGACTGGTCTGTCGAGGACGCCCTGAGCCTGGTCTTCGTGTACAAGACATCTCTCGGGTCCACTGGTCCCAACACCTCCTCACAACACAATCAGAGCGGCCTAATTGACGAGCTACTCTCCTAGCTGACCACCCAGCTTCCATCATCCCGACGATTCTCCCCCTCTTAAACTGCGACAACTGCTTATATTGTCTTCGAACACGGCGTAATGGCATGTCTATCTCAGCTCTTCCTTTGTAAATGATTCAGCACACTTAAACAAGCTTTGGTTAACCTGTTTTATACTCCACAGAGTACGATGTTCAACGCCCTCTACCGTCTATACGTAATGCTCAATCACGCTGCATTTCTAATCATTTGCATATCTCCCCGACATGTACCTTCATTGCAAGTTTCGTTACGATCCCGCAATTATTTCTTGGTGCGCTAATTTTTTTGTCCATGAGTGTATATACAGTATGCCCACTAAAGTCCCTTGCCACCCTCTTAACTTCGGAACGGCTGCTGCTATATTCATAAAAGTGGTGTCTAGGTATAGTAAAGTAGCCATGCGCTACTGAATAAAACCTCCTACCGAGCCACCTGGTGGAAAACAGCGGAGTTAGCATTCCTACCTCGAAAACGGAATGAAATCGAGGAAAAAAGGGATTTACAAAGTTGTAGAGCATTATCGATTTAGTAAGAAAAGACACCTTGTGGACATTAATGCGAAGAATAGAATGGTTAAAAAGCGCATTTGTTTTTTCGTGATTTCCTACACTGTGACGTCACGAAACTTGAACGGAAGGAGAAATGATTATCTTTCGGGAAAAACACGACACCGCAATGACGGTGAGAAGTTTGAACATCTCAAATAAAGGCATATTGTTAAAACTAGTTGTTTTTTTCTTTCTCAGATCGTTTTGTCACGTCACAATGTAGGAAATCACGAAAAAACAAATGCGCGTTTTCACCGTTCTATTTTTTCCATCAATGTCCCCAAGGTATCTATTTGTACTAAATCGATGATTTTCTACAATTTTGTAAATCACTTTTTTCCCCTATCTCGTTTCGTTTTCGAGATAGGATTGCTAACTCCGCAGTTTTCCCCCAGGTGGCGCGGTAGGTGGTTTTATTCAGTAGCGCATGGCTACTTTACTATACCTAGACACCACTTTTATGAATATAGCACCAGCCGTTCCGAAGTTAAGAGGGTGGGAAGGGACTTTAGTGGGCATACTGTATATATATATACATGTGTGTGTGTGTATGTCAGTAAGTAAGTAAGTAACGAAAACTATCTTCTCCCAACGCGTATTCTAAATCCTCTCTTTTAACAAAATACAACCCCTCACCTAAAGCGCAACCTAGAACTAACTAATTAAAATTTTATATTTGCTCTTAACGCACAGGCAGATGGACCTTCTCAGGAACTAGAAATTTCAATACCGCAAGCGATTCTTAAAATCCAAACAACGTGACCCTATATCATATGACCCGCAAGCCCCTTGATGTTATATATAATAAGTAACTGCTTTCAAGCTTCTACTTACTAAACCCCAATGAAGAGTCGATAATAAATATGTGTGTTTCAAGTTCTACTTACAAGCCTTATTAAAGAATCAATAATAAATATGTCCACTTTCAAGTACACTGTTGGCCACCCAAATTGCAACACCAAGAAAGACAAGAGATATCACAACAAAATTTATTTTGTAGATAACATGTTGACCAAGTATCAAATGATTAAATTTATAGACTTCTGTGAAGTGTGGTTCCTGCCAAAATCAGTAGCCAGAGTAGCCGCCATTGTTGGAGATCACCGCTGCCACACGCCTCGGCATTGATTCAAAGAGACTTTGGATGAGTTATTGGGGTACAGCAGACCAAGCAGCTTCCACACGTTGCCAAAGTTGATCTACTGTGGCAGCTGGGGATGGAATCTGGGTCAATCGTAGAGCAACCATGGACCACATGTTTTCTATCGGCGAAAGATCCGGAGAGCGAGGCGGCCAGGGAAGCAATTCAATCTGGCGATTGACGGAGAACCGTTGGACAATGCGTGCCACGTGTGGTCCGGCATTATCCTGTTGAAATATGGCTGTGGGAAAGCCCTGAAGGTAAGGAAGGACAACTGGCTCCAATACCTCGGAGATGTAGCGCTGGCTGTTTAAAGTACCGGCAATGCGTACTAGAGGTGTGCGAGAGTGATATCCAATACCGCCCCATACCATAATACCCGGTGCAGGACCAGTGTGGCGGTGCATAACGCAGCTGTTCAGCATCCTCTCTTCACGGTGTCTCCAGACTCGAATGCGACCATCGTGGTGTTGCAGACAGAAGCGTGACTTGTCAGTAAAGACAATTTCATTCCATTCTGCCGTCCACATCCTTCTGTCAACGCACCATTGGCGGCGGAGACGTCTGTGGTTCTGCGTCAAGCGTAGACAAAGCAATGGACGTCTTGCGGACAGACCACTCTGCTGTAAACGGCGTCGAATGGTACGCGTAGACACTGGATGCGTTACAGACTGCATGTGCTGTGCTATGGTTCGTGATGTGACTGAGCGATCCGTCACTGCCATGCGCACAATTTGCCTGTCATCACGTGAAGTGGTGTACTGAGGTGGATGCGATCGAACACGCCGGTCCGTCGTACCCTCCTGCATCCAACGATCACATATCCGCATTACAGTTGTTTGGTTTCGTCCAACACGACTACCGATTTCTCTGAAAGATAATCCACAATCTCGGTAGGCCACTATCCTTCCTCTGTCGAACTCGGATACTTGATCAAAAGATGATCGCTGTTTTCGACGAGGCATAATTGATCGTTTTTTTGAAAAAAACACAAGAAAAACACAATTGTCGAACTTGAAATCGTCGAAATCTCCAAGCCTTAAATAGCGATTTGAAGTGGCGCCACAGGCGCGTGTGATGTGCGTCTGCGCTGAAATTCTAATCATTTGCATATCTCCCCTCCGCTAATGCATGTTGTAAATTTCATGTTATTTGCATGTTTCCTTCAGGGTGTTGCATTTACAGTGGCCAGCAGTGTACTACTTACGCGTGACCCGCATCACATGAGCGTCGACCAAGTGATTGATTCCGACCAATTAAATACAGTGGTACCTCGACTTGCGAGTTTAATTCGTTCCATGACTTAGCTCGTAACTCGAAATACTCGTATCTCAAATCAATTTTTCCCATTGAAATGAATGGAAATGCCATTAATTCGTTCCGGGCTCCCCCAAAACACAGCAATTTTTGGTTACATGTTTTTAAATAAGAAGAACGTGCTTATAAACGACGAACATTGTATAAAAACGCAATACAATAGATTGTACTGCAATGAATTTGTTTTATTAAGTGTAATGTACAACATTTAGCTTGGAGATCAGGCTTGAAGATGCTGATGGAAGAGGAGGAGAAAGGTTGAACTGAAAAATTTAATCTTATTCGTTGATTTTTGATCTTTTCGTCCCGCTTTCCTCACTTTCGCTTTTATTACCAGCTACTCTCTTAAAGTGAACGAGTGAGACACGGAAGCTGGGCGATTGTTGCATCGTTCACTGTGGCTGTAATGTCCAGATTCTTCTTTCTGAGGATCCGAAGAACGTTTTCTCAGAATCTGATCTCTCGGTTTCAGACTGGATAGTAGTCTCAGAATAATATCATACAATTGCATATTAATTGTACATAAAGGTTGTAAATACTATATGCTTCTTGTGTTCTCATTTGATGAGCAGGTAACATCGCATTCGCTGCTCAAACTCGCGGTGGGATATCTGAAGCTTGCTCGTAACCCGAATTTTAGCTCGTAACTCGAAGCAAAAAATTTACCGAGAGAATGCTCGTATCTCGAAAAACTCGTAAGTCGAGGTACTACTGTAATTTCAAAACCTGGTGAAAAAATAGGGAAATGTCCACTATATACACACCCTGCACGGAAGACTCGTCCGCTTTTTTGATAGTTTGACCACGTTTATGTAAGGCCACGGCTCTTCATATCTTGATACATTGCAGTGTAACGCGCGTCTTTCGATTTGGTTGAGTTGGGTTTTATGGCACAAGGTCCACCGAGGGACAAGCTGCTCCAACCGTATGGTGTTCAAGTAAAAACAAACACGAAGAAAGTCGTAAATCGATGTTGCAAGTAATTTATACAATTCTATAAAATTATAGAAGGTATAAAATTTATAAAAGTAAGACAAAGCGAAGACGTAAAACCGAAAAAAAAGTAAAACCTAACATGAAAATAAGAGTAAGAGGTGAGACAAAGTGAGGAGTAAAATAAAATGTGCGGGTGAAAACCGATATCTTGTAAAAATGGAAACAGATTAGGATGGGGATATTCTTCAACAAGATCTGACCTAAAAACATTAGCTGATTTAAAATGCTTAAGGCAGTGACTATTGAATTTCATACAGTCAATTAAGATATGGGAAATAAAAAAGGGAAGTTTTACAGGTGTCACAGACAGGTTCGCTCTCGGCCAGCAAGAGATGTCTGTGAGTGAAACGCGTGTGACGAATATGTAAGCGTATTAAAATGACATCCCGCTTACGACAACTCAAAAGAGGCCAGATGTGAAGAAATGGTTTGATAAAATATAGCTTACTGAGGGTTTGGAAGCTCCGGGTACTTCGCCAGAGATTAAAAACGGTACTATTGATAGCATGTTTGACATCACAAAATGGGATGCACAAATTTAAAGGAATGCTTGGGGCTGCATCAGCAAATTTATTTCGTTTAATCCCGACGTTGGAAGGTACCCAGCAGAAACTAACTTCATAACCCCTGTTTATCAGCTGACCATATTGGCCTAAAACTTTGAAGATGTAGGGATGAGAGGAAGAGCCAGAACATTCAAGGAACTTCAAGACACCTTTTGAATCACCATAGATCATGTACATATTCTTGCGATATTGAGACACGGCCAAAAGTACTTCGTGGATAGTAAGAGCTATAAAAGTGAAGACAGAGAAGGTGCCATTCAACTTGCGACTTAAAGTGATCTTGAGATGAACGGAGACGAAACAGACGTGGTCACCTTCTTTCGACCCATCCGTATAAATCGGTATATAGTCTGTGAAGCTGTATCTATGCTCTATGAAGAGCTTCAAGTACAACTGATCACTCGTATCCAACTTTTTAAAATTCTTAAAGGGATTACAGCAGATAACACTTGCTTAGTCCCAAAAACAAATGGGGAAAATCTTTTGTTGGCACACCTCTACGTTGGCAAAGTCTGTACCATGCAGGAGGGCTGCAATCCTCCGATCTAAAAGTGGTATGCAAGACGGGTGGTAAGTGTAAATGTTATCATAACTATTGTCTAATAATGTATCCCTCAGTGGGTGTACTGTATAAGAGAGGATTTTGAAGTAATAAAGTAAGGATAAATGATCACGCCTTAAGTGTGGACGAGGTTCGTGACAAATGACATAAAGAATGAGGACGAGAGAAGTCCTAAAAGCCCCTGATTATATTCGTAAAGCCAAGTGATGGATAGGATCTAGTTTAGAGCACCGACGTACGAGCAGAACTATACACACCCGAACCGTAGTCTAGCTTAGACCTAATGATGGCTCTGTAAACGGGCAACGTTGCCGTGTGAACAGCTCCCCAAGAAGCGTTGGAAAGTACTTTCAAGATACATTCTATAACAAAAAAATCGACGCACCAAGAAGGAGTTGTCCAATTGCGACAAAAATTGGTGTGGATGGGAAGAACAGGCACAGAAAAAAACCGGTTAAAACGCAATGGCTTTTCCACATGTCTTATCTGCTTGAGGTGTTCTGGCGGACACCGATTGCTTGGCTTCTTTGTAAGGCATTTTGTTAGTGATCTTAATAGCCTGAAACTTCCTCTCAAATGTACACTTCGAACAAGACCTTGCGTACGCTGGATGATCGCTTTTACAGTTGATACACTAACAGCATCCGTGCAGTTCTTGCTCTCATGTCCACCAGGTGCACAACGAGCGCAGTTGACCGAACACCGGCAAGACGTCTGAGGGTGTCCGAATCTTGGCATTTGAAGCAGCGTAGAGGATTAGGTATGTATGGTCTAACGAAGCAACGCATGTATGCGGCTCTTATGTACTTTGATGGTTCAGGCGAATTGAAAGTCAGTACCACATGTTTAGTAGGTACTAAAGCTCCGTCGGGACGAATAGTATTTTGTCGAACATGTATTACGCCTTCTGATTTTAAATTTTCTTTAATGTTTTCCTTAGGTGTATACAAAAATTCAGAATGCGAGACAACCCCTCAAGAGAAGTTAAAAGACCGATGAGGAGATACAGAAACAGCAATCTCTCCGAAAGACTTGATTCCCATGATGAACTTATCTTGTGAGGTCTTGAGTATTTCAACAAAAAAAATCACCAGACGTCGGTTAAGGGATGTTTTTTACATCTCAAACAGCGGAAATTATAAATTTATGGATGAGGAACGGATTATCGGTAAGGAAGGATCCTTCATTTTTCTTGATTACAAAAAAAAGTGTCCTCTGTTACAGTACTAATGTGCTCCACCCGAAGGAGAGAAGAAAGAGTGGGGTTACTAACTGCTATAATGAAAAGGAAGAAAATTCAGACCTGACGTCACCACCCACCATGGAGCCGAACAAGGGGATGCAAGTTTTTGCTCCAGTGATAGCCAAGTCGATACGCGCACAGACCACCCCTGTAACAGTCCCTAACCTTAACGAGATGTTCAGCAGGAGTCCGATTGCTTGAATCCTGAGCAGGTGATAGAAGTCTAACCCATCAGCCGATTGATATCCAGGGGAACATAGACTACCTCCCGTTTACCCGAAGCAGGGACTGGAGCAGTGTGTTGGGCGACAAAAATTGCCCCTCAACTACCAGAATTCCCTTTTCCAGGGACAAGGGTCTCCACGCACGGCAAACATGTGGGTGATATACACGTCATTAGAAGCTAGATGCAACTGAGCGGCAACAACTTCTAATGAGGAGCCCTCGCCCCCGAATAGGAACCAATACGAGAGAAATCAGAAAGGGGAAAATAGAAGAGGAAGAGGAGAGGAAAATGGAAAGGAGAGATAGTTCGCTGGGGTACCTCTGGATTGCAACAACCGTGTTTATCGGAAGTAGGCAAATCCCCTGAGGGGGGGGGGGGTGAGGAATTCAGGAAAAAAGTACCAGACCTCGAATGTTGTTCTACTGTTTAAAAAACAACAACTTTAGGGCCCTAGATACACTACGAATTGGTGAAAAACTCTTAAAAAATCAGTAAACAAAGTTTTGATGAAGTCTATTAATTTTCCTTCAGATCCACTAAGGTCGTTAAATGAGCAAGTGCTTTGTTAGTTGAATTTATACTAGAACAACACTTTCGTTTGAAATGGCACTGAAATTGTCCATTACTTGCTCACTAATCCCGTATTCCCCAACTTACATTAAAGAAGAAAATTTTTGCTTACGCGAATGTATTTTATACTGAGGAACTTTTTGAAACTTATCATTTATTTTTTTAAATATTATTTTTAAAAATATTAATGTTTCGAAATAATATTATTATCCTTAATAGAGGACTGTTAAAATGCCTCTATTTACGGGTCTGTATGAATATAATAATAATCTTTTATTAGATTTCCTTTTCTTCTTCTTGCTGCATCTCCCATTCACTTGACATATACGTTTTTGTAATAGTAAAGCAAAGGCGGATACGTTTGTTATTGTAAATAAATGATATGTGAATGGGAAAGAAAATAAATTGTATCATGCTGGCGTTTTCAAGTGAAATTTAAAATAACATATATTGTACTTTATAAGGAGAAAATTAAAAAAATGAAAGAACCATCATTTAAAACTTCGTATTATTATGTTTCATGATTTATAATAATTCTGCTGAGGTTTTATGGATGCTTCAGATACAAACTCTCGTAATTTTTTCCTAAATAATCTAGGTTTTTCTTCACGGCATGTCAAACAAACAACACAAACAGTACTCATGCTGCCAAATAAATGGAGCTACTTATCGAGAGTTATGTACATTACACTCTTTTAATATAAATTTCAGGTTGTGATCCATATGTGCTGAGAAAAAGAAGAATTTTAATCGATTATGATTTCTGTTATGTCCCATTTAAAAATAATGACAATTCAACCAAAAATACGTAATAATTGAGTTTATCTGGTGCGATTTTTTTTTATTTACGCTGTTAATACTAATTCTAAAAATTTCCTTCGTTGTAATACATTATAATTTTGTTAGTATTTGCAATATTAAAAACTATTTCCTTACATTTATAAATTGTTCTATAATATCAGTAAATAAAATATTGGTGAACCACTAAGTTAACTCACATAAATTAATGAATAAAAGAAATTTGCTGACCAACATGTCATTTGCGATAAAATTTTGATTTTCTTATTTCAAGAAACATGAATTTTTTTTCCCAAACAAAAAAAATTCTTTTTATACATTTCTCAAAGGACTTTTCTCCCCTCCTACGAAACATCTATCAGCATATATTTAAAAATTGACTACTAAATTTACTAACTTCAGACTTCCTCAACGAGTGACAGTTTCTCTTTTCCATCCGCTAACAGTCTTCAGTCGCGTTTCGTAGTCAGCTAATGTTAGTCTGTGATTGTCATCTATATAAATACACTGTTTATTTACCATTATTTTTTCTCTCTGAAAATTCCTCTTCCATTGCTCATTTATTTTTATCCCTTATTTTCGGTTACTGTTTGTTACATGTTTGAAACTAATTAGAGTTAACCTATTGTTTAACTCTAGCAGAATTTTTTTTTCCATTTTGGCACGAATCCCACGATTACATTGTGTTATCACACGATATACTGTAAGAGTTTGAGATTCTAAATGAAGAATAAAGACTCTTGAAATCGTCTGAACCATTTGTTAATTCGGCATCGATTTCAAATTGGGATTGTTCTACTAATATAGTGTGCTGCTTTGAGGATATATGAAGCGATGTATTGTTTTAACTACATTTAGTTTCATTCGATAACACACTGCATGTCAACTGCATTTACAAACAATGATGTGGGTTTCCACAAAGGGTTATTACTAGTAGAAAATAATAAAAATATAATACCGAAATTCACATTCTCTCTAAATGTCCCATTGCCATGCAGATGAAAAGGATTTTATCCTCTCACTCTGCTAAATAGGACAAATCTCTGAACCCTCCGAATTCAGTGTGAACAGGCCGTAATTCTGCCAAAATCAAAGTAAATTCGAAAATAGATCTATATATTTATTCAACCTATGATCCTGTTTCGAAATTTTCGTAGTATTCCTAGTAATTTATCTTTGCGTTGAAAACGATAATCTCTCCCTAACATTTTGTTTCGAAAAAAATTGTGAAAGAGATGCAAGCGCTCCATAGTGTAACATTCATGCAGGATGGAGCGCCACCGCACATCACAGGTTCTGTCCAGCACCTTCTGCGATTGACATTTGGCAATTAATTTGTCCTCAATAGCTCTTTCCCGTACGAATGACCACCGAGGTTTCCAGATCGTACACCTGTTGACTTTCGGTTATGGGCTTACTTGAAGTCAGGTGTATAGAGGTCGGTCGACGTCATTGTCTATGTTGAAAGAAGATATTCGCCCTTATGTGACAGGAATTGCATCCGAAATCCCCTTCGATACTGTGTGGAGTGCCATGCTATGTCTGACGGCCATTCTCATGAATGACAGCCGTCACATTGAAAATTTGTAATCCTAGTTGTGTTGCGAACTGTGCTGTGCCACTGTACAAACTACTGACACAACTGAACAGCCACATGTCGGTAAAAAATGTAACTATTCTGGCAATAAAATTTTTCGTTATTAACCTCATTGTGCTATTGTCTATACTTTTCGAATTATTGAATTTTTACTTTTTCTGTGACTTTTGGATCATCCTGTATATATATATCATCATTATTATTATTATTATCATTATATTTATAAGGCTCTGGTAAGTTTCATTTAAACTTTTTAAATGTAAAATAAAAATTTCAGTTATAGTATTGTTTTACGCTTATCCTCCAGAGATTTCAACAGACCTCTTTTAGAAAAGTAGAAAACGTTTGTTCCACTTGGATTTTCCATTTATTACTATCCCAAGGGGACCGCGTACCACCACAGTTATGGAACCACTGTAGATATAATATATATCTATCATGTAGAAATTCAGCTTTTTGTTTTTCAGTTGAGTTCTTCGTCATTGAAAGGTCACGGAAGGTAAGGTGATAGTAATTTTTTTTTCTTTTTTCCTGGAAGAGACAGAAAGATTAAACTCTGTTATAGCAAACAGCATTTCACCCGATGAAACATAGCTCATCATTTCGATCGACAAAAATTATGTATTTATTACGATGGTTTTTTTTTAATAACTGGTTGAAAACTGAGACTGGAAATTAGGCTTGTATCAATTTAAGAAAAATTTTTTTTTCGAAGACGAGCCACCAAGGTCTCTAATTTTCGGTATCACTGTATTCAGAAGAAACAGACGATGGTCTTTCAGAGAATAAATAAGTCAAGAAAAGTATCCGAGATGCAAATATGATTTTAACAATTTTAACCATAAACCGGAATGTTATTTTCCATTAGTATATTTTAAGTTTCTCATTAAACTGAAACACTTCATTAATTTTCATAACAAGATTATGATTTTTTCCAGTCATAAATCACAATTGGAACCATCAACCGGAATGTTGTTTTCTATTAGCATATTTTAAGTTTCTCTTTAAACTGAAACAATTCATTAATTTTCATTACCAGATTATGATTTTTTTCCAGTCATAAATCACAATTTTAACCATCAACCGGAATGTTGTTTTCTATTACTATATTTTAAGTTTCTCTTTAAACTGAAACATTTCATTAATTTTCATAACCAGATTATGATTTTTTTCCAGTCATAAATCACAATTGGAACCATCAACCGGAATGTTGTTTTCTATTAGTATATTTTAAGTTTCTCTTTAAACTGAAACAATTCATTAATTTTCAAAACAAGATTATGATTTTTTTTCCAGTCATAAATCACAATTGGAACCATCAACCGGAATGTTGTTTCTATTAGTATATTTTAAGTTTTTCTTTAACTGAAACATTTCATTAATTTATATAACAAGATTATGATTTTTTTTCCAGTCATAAATCACAATTGGAACCATAAACCGGAATGTTATTTTCTATTAGTATATTTTAAGTTTCTCTTTAAACTCAAACATTTCATTAATTTTCATAACAAGATTATGATTTTTTTTCGAGTTATAAATCACAGTTGGAACCATCAACCAGAATGTTATTTTCTATTAGTATATTTTAAATTTCTCTTTAAACTCAAACATGTCATTAATTTTCATAAGATGATTATTTTTTTTTCCTTCGTTTGTTCCTGTGCTTTTTTACGAATATATTTTAACATGTTCAACTTCATTTCTAAATTCCAGCTTAGTAGCCCATTTCGATCTACATTACGTGATTTAGAGGTTCGATGTGTGTTTCATGCGACTACATTTGTTCCCTATGGTGATCACCAGAGTAATAGCTGTCAAATTTGAATTATATATTTAAGCAAGTGAATGATTAAGACAGCACGATTGTACTTAAGTGGCCTACTGACTTATGCGAATAGCTTATTAGAGCTTATTTACTGAATATATGAATATTTAATGTTCACGTTACTTGAGCATTTAATTCCATTCAATTATCTCTACCGACTGATGATACTCTCTTCGCATTCATCTATAATAAATTACGATATTGTTTCCTCTCCATTCCCCCTTCAGCGGTGAAAACAATAGAAATTGCAAGTGGAAGGGAGACGCATTTAAGAATTGAATAATGCTTTCAGTTTGTGGCGATACTTATGTAGAAATGCAAATTTTAATGCAATATTCACTAGACACGCCCACGGCACGTGTGCATTTCTTGCACATAAAAAGGAGCTTCCCGCACAGAAGAAAAGAGTCCCCTGGTCAAACACTGTTAAATACCTAGGGTTAACCCTTGATAAAAAACTCATTTGAAAACAACATTCATTAATAATCGTAATAAATTTCGTAATGCTAAAAGACAACTTTACCCCTTAATTGCCCGAAATAGTAAATTGAACTTTAGCAACAAAATGCTCATTTATAAATCTTTCTTAAGACCCTTACGTATGCTGAACCAGTTTGGTCGTATGCAGCGGATTCCAACATTAAAATTCTGGCTGTTGCTCAAAACATGATTATTCGGCAAATCACTAACTCCCCATGGTATTTTCGCAATGTTGACATTTATAGGGATATAAATCTCCATAAACTTCCATATAAACTTCCATAAAGATTTACCAAATGATCTTATTAAATATCTTGCCGATTACGACCTCGCTGACCCAGCTAACAAGAAACGGCCCTGTGCCATTCTTGCTCGTAATTTTTAATTGTTTGTCCTGTTCTTTGTACACTCCGTCTCTTTTTACCCTCATGTTTTACCTTTATTTGTACTATCGAATCTTTTCGTTTTCCCCACTTTCTATTTTCCTTCCTACTTTCGTTTTTTACTAATCACTGAAGTCTTATGCATTGCTATATCATCCTACAGTGGAGGGCCCGGCCCATGTACTGTAGTTACCACTACTCTTCCTGAAACACCTGAACCTGAAGAAGAAGATAGCTGTAGGGAATAGGACTTGCCTATGGTTCTGCCTTTTAACGTTGTGTGATTTGTTCACCTTTATTGTTTACTGATTCTAGTCATTCATTTTTTGTGTAACCAGAGTAGTGGTTTTAATGTTTGGCTATAATAAACTAATAATGTTTTTACCACGTTTATCTCTATAATCATTTTATTGCCATTACTGCACGCCTGGATAAGTTAAGCCGGCCACAAGTTACTGTCTTCAGGAGCCCTTACGCGTTTCTATTACCGCACCAAACACATTATTTTATTTTACAGTCAGCGCAACACATTCACCAGACGGGAAACTGACCCCTGACTCCCGCAAAAGTGAACAAACCGTGATTATCTCAAGACCTCACAAAATGAGACTGTTAAATTATATAATAATAATGAGTACTTTATCCGTTGACTTTAGCATGTCTTTCCCCTCTTCGAAATGTGGAATACCCCTAATTGGAGAGAAGTTTGGGGGTCTGGAGGTCAATGTCTGCGATGGAATGCAGAACGAAATGAAACTCTGCTGCTGTAAACAAAGGCACCCTCATACTGCCATGGGATATTTCCCACAATGAAAGCGTCTTATTCACAGGGAAAAGTGGGGGAGGGGAGACAGGGAGGTAAGGGCTTTGAAAAAGCAGGAATATCTTTAGACACCCGTACGAAAAAAAAAGGAGAGAAAACTCTTAATACTGTTACTCTCAATACTCTTGATGCTGTTTAACACAAAAAATATAAAACAATACACTAGAATGCAACACAATATGTTTCATGAATTTAAAATTCCATTTAATATACTGGCTAACGCACACACAGAGGAAATACAGTATACTTACAATGCGTGATACAAGACATGTACTGTATTCAAGTGACAACAAAATATTTAAAGATTTTTAAAAACGGATAAACATAACACAGTAATTTGTTTTAAATACACTGAAGTGCCACTGAATTAGGGATACCTACCTAGTAACGAGTTGGGCCTCCTCTGGCCTTGATAACGGCTGCCACACAACGAGACATAGATTCAACAAGTTTCTGGAAACGTTCCACGGGAATGGCTTGCCAAATATTGGCTAAAGCTGTCCATAATTCAGTAAGGTTCTTTGGTGCTGTGTGATGGCCTTTCACGCCTTGTTCCAAAACATCCCAAAGATGCTCAATACGATTTAAGTCTGGGCTTCTAGGTGGCCAATTCATGACAGAGAAGTCAGAGGAATGCTCATCCAACCAGCCAGTAGCCAACCGGGACTTGTGAGAGGTACAGTTGTCTTGCTGGAAAACTCCATTACCGTGCGGATAACAGAACAGCATAAACGGATGGAGGTGATCACCCAGCAACTCTACGTACCGAATTGCATTGAGGGAGGTTGGTACACGCACCAAAGATCCCAAACTGTGCCACGAAAAAACACCCCAGACAATGATTGAGCCACCATGCCCTTGTACAGTTCCAGCCAGGCATGCAGGATCCATGGCTTCATGAGCCTGACGCCATATTCTCAGCCTCCCGTCGGCGTTAAGTAGTCGGAATTGAAACTCATCACTCCATGCTACTCGTTTACAGTCCTCTACACTCCAGTCTCTGTTCTCTCTTGCCCAGGCAAGACGTGCAGCCCGATGGCGAGTATAGAGCAATGGTACTCTCGTAGGTTGACGGCTCCCGAAACCCATACGGGGAAGCGAGTTTTGCACAGTCCGTTTACTGACTGTACGACTGGCACCGTCATTAAACTGGGTGGTAATTTGAGCTAATGTTTGGCTTCGCTGGGTACGTACAATACGCCTGAGCCGTCTCTCACCACGCACTGTTAATGCTAATTGTCCTTTGCAGTTTGCCCGATCGCTAGTTTTTTTTCCACCATCCATGTATTCTTGGTATACACTTGACACTGTCGACCTTGAAAATCCTAGCTGTCTGACGATTTCGGAAATTGAATGGCCCATGCGTCGCGCACCTACGATTTGTCCGCGATCGAAAGCGTCTAAATCAGGCAGTTTACCCATACTGGCAATTCCAACAACTAATTCAGAACAAACACAGTACGCGCTATATATGCAGTTACCACAGTGCCCTCACTTGCGCATACATGATGCGCAGCGCTACACAATTTGCACAGGCTTTGCTATCCCTAATTCAGTGGCACTTCAGTGTACTATAATTGTAGTATTCCCTCTAAAGTAGTATTATTTCTAAAATTAAAACTAATAAATATATATATATATATATATATATATATATATATGGTGAAAAAGTTTGCAGTGGAGGCAAAGGTTTGCAGTTTTGAATTTTTGGTATTTTACGGGCCTCCATTAGATCCTATCGCCCCAAAAAGTCACTTGTATTGTAGTTGGGTATCTCCTCTACCTTTATAAAATAATGAATTTTTTCCCGAAAGGTTTAGGCACCGAATTTTTAATTTTACCAAAACACCTGTTTGCGAACCTTTGCCCCAATCGGTGCGGCAAAGGTTTGCACTGCAAACCTTTACCCCACTCGTTGGTTTCTAACTGGATAGGCATAGAAAATCACAAATAGAGTTGTCTAAATAATTTGATTTCACATTTTGTAATCTTTCTAAAGGTTTTATATATATATAGAAAATCGCAAATTGAACGGGATTAATTTCAATAATTTTTTTCTTAAACTAAAGAAATTCCAATTAAAATATCATCTATTAACACTATCGTTATATCATATCTTAGGCTTTACTCAGTCTTTTAAAACCCGTAAAAATTAAGCAAATTTAGGTAGGCAAAAAATTGACTTAGTACACTTGACTAGATGCATTAATCCTATTTATTGATTGATTTTTGATTCTGTAAATAAAATATTATTAAATATTACTTATCTTATTATTATACAAACTCCGGAAAATAATAAAAAAAAACATTTAATGTAGGTAATGAAACAGGGTGTGCAGCAGTACTGGCTTGTAAATTCCTCTCCCCCCCCCCTCTCTTTTTTTCCTTTGCTATCTAGGTAGCAAATTAGCCGAAACTCGTCCATTAATGAGGGAGAGCTAATTTCCGTGACCAGACCTTCGAAGCCTATAATGTCTTGTAACAACATTTAATTCTTTTATTTTGTAAAAATAGGTCTTTGTTCAGAACTATTTTATTTTTTTGTGTTGTACTAATTTATTTTATTTTTAATTGATGGATTTTCAAGCATTTTATAAAAATATTATAATTGAAAACAAACAGTTTTTATCAAAAACCTTAATTTATTTTCAAATTACAAAAATGTGAATGCCCATTAATAATTTTCAAGTGAAATTTGAAGTTTCCTTTAAGCATTGAAAACTTACTATTTTGTTCTCCCGGTTCACCATCTCAATTTCATAGTCTCGTGTAAATGAAATTCCCACATAAATCCCGATTGGAAGAATAATATGTGAAATAATGAGATTTAAAATAAAGGTACATATACCACAAGGCTTTGGAGGATTAGTTAACTAGTTCTATTGAATTTTTTAATTCCAGGTAAAAAGGGTTGTAAATGAAAGGTGAATGACTGGAACAATGGGAACAAACTTGACTTTAAAATAATAGTAGAACGACTTTTTCCAATGTATATCGGCTATAATAAAAAAGAAAAAAAAAAGAAAAATGATTTTGGAACCTTTTCCCTTTGCCGCACATACGAGTATTAGAGCATTTTATTCTCGTTTATTTTGTAGTAATTTTTGTTTATTTTAAAATATTATAAGAAAAAGGTTGAATAAAATTCCCGCATTTGTAGGTCAAAAATCTAAATTCCCGTATAATTCGCGCATTTTTCCCGACTTCAAAAACTCCCGTATAATTCCCGCACGCTAGACACCTACCGTAAACTGAAACCAAGAACTAAAAGACGTTGTAAATAAGGATTCCTAATGAAAACCGGGAATGAAACAAATGTTAGTAGTATGAGGGGCAAGGGTTTGCAGTGCGAACCTTTACCCCATGACTCCCGCAAACATTTACCCCATTTCGTGCTGGTTCAGTTTTGGCAGAATGGACGCCATTGTATTTGAGTGAATCCAAAACTTAAGGTTGGATTTGAAAGGTTATTTACCACCCTAACATACAAAAATAGGCATAAAACAGCTCGTGAGTTTGAGTGATGCTCAAAATTACTCAAAAAATGCAAAAAATTACATTAAAAATGACGAAAATAAGCTTATCTCATTTTCTCTGCAAGAGGAGGTCGTAACTCCAATAGCTTTCACGAGGCAACTGACTGGAAGTATACAAATGCACTGCCTACCCTATTCTTCCTAAAATTCTTCCCGGTCATTTTAAAATGTACGTGCGAACCTTTGCCCCCACCTACCATATATATATATATATATATATATATATATGTGTGTGTGTGTGTGTCCGTGTCCGTGTCCGTCCTGTTTGTTCATGGGCGATAAACTGTCGAGATAGCTTAGTGGTAGCGCGTCGGCTTTTGGTGCCGAGGATACTCAGTTCGAATCTCGACAAGCGCCATTAAATATCGCCATGTCTAGGCCGGATATGGGCACGGAAAATCTGTAAGTTTGAAAGTTCCTCTATGAGATCAGAGAGGGTGGGAGATGGATGGTACAATCGCCCTAGATGTCAGCCTGGGGGGGAATTCAGTCAAAATTCAGGTGGCAACCAGCTAAGACAGACTTCGACTCTTGTAGTGCTATTATAAACCAGAGCCCCACTCCTCAGCCCGCAAATCCTGTATGCCCCTGGTCTGGAACTTCCGGCCAGGGAGCATTAGCAACGACAACAACAACAAACTTCCAATTAATGAAACACGCAAAAGTTAAACCCTATAAAGCCAAGTTTAAATATATTTTGAAAACTTTTGTTCATCGTAGATAAAATATTGAATTACAAACAGTGTATATCTGTGATGTTATGATCACATTATGGGAGCATCGTAGACCTACCTCCTCGTGGTACTCCTGGGCAACGTTTATAACGGCAAAGTAGTCTACAACGGTAGCATGTGTTCTCGACGCAAACAAGTGTTCCTTTCCCTTCTTTTTTGTATTTGATTTTTGTTCTTTTATTTTTCTATTGTATTTTTGTATTCTTTGTATTTTGCCTGCCGGTGGAGATTTAGAAAAATATATTATTGTTACAATGAGTCATTTGGAATTTTTTAGTTGTTTTTGTTGCCGTTAGTTCAGAGTTTGTGAAAACAATTAGAAAAAAAATTAGATCTTGTAGTTATTATTCTGATAATTTTAGTAATCACAGATTATCAGATGTCTATTTTTGAATATGTTTGAATTATATTTTGCATATGATGGTAGACGTTTATCTAAAGAGCTCATGATTAAAAAAAATTAAGTAGTTAATTTTTTACAAGGTATTGAATTATTATTGTTATCACGACAAAATTAAAATTGTTTTTGAAAAAAATTAAATTAAAATATAAAGATCTTTGGAAACACAAGCGCTGCTTGAACTGATCTTTTATCATGTGCAGAAAAGGGAACTGATAATCTTCATAGGTCTTGTAGAGACCTGCTACTCCATTCTACTAAATTAGAAATAAAGAGAATCTTCAAACAATCGTTTCGTAACGTGGCTTCCCATGCTATTGGAGATAGGTCCTGGAGTGTGCTTTGTGGATCTCACTGTGTCCCGGATTCACCCGTGCAGCTGCAGTGGCCGAGTTTAGACTTTGGACCGGGCACGATTGTCTTAGTGCCCATTTGTTTCGTTTTCATTTGACTAATTCACTTGATCGTGTCTTGTGTGACTCTAGACAAGCCATGACTGCTGCTCATCTCGACGAGTGTTCTGCACTAAATGATTTGGACTGTATTGTTAAAAAATACTAGAGAGCTCGCTGCCTGATGTCCTGATGGTCAATGGCCTGGCATTTGTTTAATAATCATGTGCAGAAAACAGTAGTTCAAAAGTAAGCACTTCCTGATCTGTGAGTAGGAAAATACCGAGAAGAAAATACCACAAAGCTCAATATTGGGATTGAAAATCTACGATGTCAACTTATGCTCTGCCATAACGAAATCAGGTACTCATGCAAGTACTGATGCAATTTCTTTCATAAAATCGAAAATGCGTAAAGCGAAAGCAGGAAAAGGCTGTGATAATTGTAGAAAAAAATCTCCATAGCGTGGGGACTGAAAATTATGAGGTCAACTAATGTATTACCCTATAGTGGAAAGTGTTGCCATTTGACTTCACAAAAAATGGTCTTCCACATGTTTATAAATGTAACCAAACGGGATAGAAATCTATTTTGTGTATACGTTTTTGAACGTGATTGAAATTCATTTAATAAAAATATTTTCTTGCGTTTTTATGATTAAATAATAACACATTTTTCAAAATAAAAGAGAAATAATGTCATAGATTGTAAGGTTGGGCTTTCGGTTTTTAAAAAAATCTGTGCACTTATTAATGTTATTTGTATTTGTTGAATATACTAGTATGCCATTTTGTTATGTAAATAAAATATTTTGTAAAATCAATGAGATCTTTCTTTTTAATTGGTTGCAAAGGAAAACATCACTTTATTGAGCGTATTCAACTTAACGGAGTGAATTCTTTAAAAAAGAGGAATTATTGTTTTATTGATTGACATAGTCAGTGGCGTAGCGAGCATAACTGGCGCCCGGGGCACGATACCTTTGTGACGCCCCCCTCCCTGAAAAACATATAGTAATATAATATATAGACCTTATATTGGCAATCCCCCGAAAAACATATAGTAATATAATATATAGACCTTATATTTGCGCCCCCCTCGAAAAACATATAATAATATAATATATAGACCTTATATTGGCACCCTCCCCGAAAAACATATAGTAATATAATATATAGATCTTACATTGGCGCCCCTCTGTGAGTGGCGCCGGGGGAATGATAGACCCCCTTGCCCCCCCCCCCTCGCTACGCCACTGGACATAGTTCAAAGGTGTGCAAACTGTGGATCGCGACCCGCCGAGGGGTCGCGAAAAAAATTGGAAGGGTCGCAGATAGTTTGAAGCAAATTTGCATCATTGAATTATTTAGTTCAAATATGTGCTTTAAATATTCTATAATATATTTATAACATTTTTCTTTATAATTTTTAAATATGATGCGATATTGTTTTATAAAAATATATGATATGATATTGTTAAATAAGGTGTCAAACAGTCTTGCAATGTTGTATTTATATTGCTTCCATTCGCTTCTACCTATCTGTGAATGGCTTTTTAAAATTAGTTGCTATAAAAACCATACGACGATCGAGATTTAACCAGGAAGATGATGCGAGAGTAGCACTTTAAAATATTGCAACTAATATTGAAGAAACATTTTTCGAGGTCCAGGCTCACCCTTCTCATTTATTTTTTTTTCTATCTTAGTTGTCTATTAATAAAAGAAGTTTATATTTTTCGGTGATTTAATATGAAGCTTATAATTTTGAAATCCTGCCCTTTTAACTAAATAAAATACAGATACATATTAATACTTCAGCATAAAGTTTTTTCCACATACAGCTTGTGATGGCACGTATGTGGAAAATATGTAATCCAAATAAAAGTTTTCTTTTGTCCTATCTGTGTTGTCATCAGTGATTGGTGTCTTGCCTCTGTCATATACAAATTATCTCCGTGCGCCCCGATCATGTTTTTGTTGGCCGTTCGCAGAGCTGTTTTTTGTGCGTGCATAACGCGTCCGGTTTTTTTTGTAATACACGTACCATTCCACCACTCTTTAGGGTTTTCGCATGCGCTGAGCATTTTGCGACGAGAAAAAGTGGGCATTGCCATTCGAAAATTTCGAGTTTCTGTACCTATAACCGTAACCGTGAGTGCCACTTTGTTGCCGTTCACAGAATCCCGAGCTCATACCTCTGAATAACTATATCTGAAATCGCATCTTGATCGGTAGAACGGAACAGCCGCTAGAGGTCCATAATTATATTGGCAAAGCTTTTCATGACCACGCTGTATATACCCACAGTTTACAGTTCGTTGATCTTTAATAGTTTGTAAAAAGTTGCTTATTTCGTTTTTCTATTTTTTTTTTTTTTGTTGTTGTTAACATTTTCCTATTTTTATTTTTTTTAATTTGGTATTACCAAAAAATGTTCGTTGGGGGTGCAAGATATTTTATTTAAAGAAAGTGGGTCACGGTCGAAAAAAGGTTGTGAACCACTGACATAGTGGGTGAAAGTGGTGAAATATTTACTCCATTTCCAATCATAAGATCTAAAAAGCTTACAAATAGTTTTAGAAGAAAATCGCTTTATTACGATGTTGTTACGATAACAAGTCTCGGTGACGTGAAAATTTAAGTAGCGAAACGCTATTTTCTCGGAGAAAACCCTTTTGCAAAATTTATCAAAACTCCCTTCAACGAAACACATTTTCATTGTTTTAATTTTGCATTGATTGCTGTAACTGTGAGTCATCATTTCTATAGCAACGTTCGCGATGATTCAAATAGTTTCGATTTTCTTCTGCAGAAGAGATTTCAGTATAGATATGTATAATATATTTTTCTTTAAGTCACCGCATTTAAAACTATAAAGCCAAAATTTCAAGGCAAACTAAACTAAAAATATTGTTATTTACTTTTAGTGAAATTGTTAATATTTTTGATAGAGATAAATAATATCGGTATTTTTTTACATTATTTATTGTTTTATATTATTTATTATTTTCATTACGGTGTTTTTTATAATTTAAAAATTTATTCGGATATTTTTATAGACAAAATAATGTAGAAGAAAATATTCAAATTAAATACAACGGTCAATGTATGCAATTAATTTGTATGTTTAATATCCATAAAACATACTAATTTGAAATAAATTCTTAAAAAACTTCCATCTCAATTTTACCGTATTGTAATATTTTTTTATTAATTTATTTAGTTGATATGCACGTGACGCAAAATTAATTTAAAGTATCGCAAAAAGAAAAGAAACCACGTGATCAGCATTTAACAAATTAAATTCTCAAATTAATCTTTAAAAATTCTCCAAAAATCCGAAATTGGAGGTAAAGATTCGAAAAAGATTTCATTTTAAAGGAATTTTTATGATCTTTCTCGTGATATAAGTTTTATAACCCTCAAATTATTATTTTAAATGCAAACTTTAAAAAATGTTACAAAAACAGATTAAAAATTTAATTTAAAAAATCTGAGAATTTTTCAAAAATCTTTCTTAGTGCACCCCTACACTATAAGAAGAATCGCCAATCAAATTTTCAGGCCTTTAGGTCCAGCGGTTTGGTCTGTGCGTTATCTGTCAGTCAGTCAGTTACGGAACTGTTATATATATATAGATAATAAAAAACTGAATCCTACAAAAACAACAATCTCTGAAATATTCATAACTGTTCGTTGAGAGCTTTGGATTGAGAAATCTCTAATCGCTAATTACTGCACATCAAGTATCATATCTTGATTTGACGCCAACCACAGATATTGACGCAAAAATTTTAGGTGTGCCCCCTTACTTTAGAAATTCCCAAATAATTTCGATAGCTGCTGAAATCCACCTTCACCTGTCGTTATTGTATCCCGTTCTTCTGAACAAGAATGCTTTTAAATTTTTTTTTCTCTTTCAAAGCGGCGGTAGTATGCTTTCAACTTCATTTTGTTCATTAATTCAAATATATTTAGACAAGGAAATTTATGGCTGTATTTGGTGAGAATAGGAGGCTTGAATACGAACGGTGTTCGTATTTTTTACCTATGTTTTGCAAATTACCTTACAGTATTAAAGGAATTCTTCAAATTTTTCTAAAAACAATGCATTTATCACGTTATAGAGTATATTAGTGCTGTTAGTCCTTAATCGTTTACTAGCGCCAATTATGACGGTGTTATTTCTCAGTCCCGATAGAAGATCGTGAACCATCTCTCCATTTGTTATTTCCCACTTCTTATTATATTAAAATATTTGATTCAGATATTATATTGTAAAATATTGTGCATTAAACGGAAAATATTGTTTCGCTTAAATATACGACCGCGTCAGACAAGTGAAGCGACAAACACAAAATTTTCCGAGACCTGTACTCAGAGAGGAGCGTTTAAAAAAAGTGATCTTATTCATTTAAAAACGTATTTTTAAATATGAACAAAACTGTTGAAAGGAAAGAGGAAGACTCAGCTATAATTCTATTTGACATCATTCCTGATGATGTTGTACGGTAAATTTAATATTCAATCCCTCAGAACTTACGCGTAGTTCAAATACTAATTTATCTTTTCTAAGCTTCGGATTTTTCTGCTAGCTTCCAATTCTCATTTCACTGATGCAAACATGCGTGTTTCTTTGCTGACCCCATTTTAGATGAAGCACACATGAAACTTGTTATACAAGTTGAAAACATTTGAGGTCAAGTGATGCCAAGTATATTCCAAGGAAATATGATGAGTAAACAAACTTGGATCGTCTTACAATATTTAACTAAATACACCCCTTGTAACCTTTATACTCGTGAATATTCGAATCAAGGTATCGGATGATTTGTATGTAAAACGAATTATGAAAAACGAACTTCTGTACGTAAAATTTGTCTCGTCAATGTCTGCGAAGAAATGCTTTCTATTTAAACAACAGCATGTTTTCCGGAGACATCTGCTTTTAGGAAATAAAGAGTTTAAATGTTGTGTGTTTCCAAATGGGCGATTTTTAATACTTCGCCTTACGTGTTGAAACTATTTTTGGGGTCCGACCTAATAGCAATTTCTCACGTTAAGACATAAAAAATTAGATTTTGTATACACAGACACACAGAAAAAAATGCAGAGGATTTCTCACGATAACGCCTAGCTAGAAAATTATTTTGCTCATGAGTTTAAACTTCATTAAACATTTATTATACAACTGCTACTGGACAGTGATTGCTATGCAGATTTTTAAAATTTTTATTTGCAATTTAATACACCTAATTTTACAAACAATTTCTTTTACTGATTACAACAGAAAAATATATTAACAAAGTACACGTAAAGTACCTTTTATTCAAGAATCTGAAATTTTCTGGCACCGAAATGACTTCACAGATGGAAAATTTTTCCACACCTGAAATCACTTTTTATTTTAGTATAAAAGATGTACAATTTTTTACACTATTAAGTACTTTCGAGTGAATAAGAGTAAGTGAACTGATTTCCACTCCTGAAATCACTTTTTATTTTAGCATAAATGGTGTAAAATATTTTACACTGTTACGAGAGAAGAAGAGTAAGACAAACGACTGCTCATCGGTTTCCATTATAAAACTCGCGGTGTATAAGGCCGAATGTTTTCAGGATAGGTGCCTGCTACATGGGAAACAAATATTCTTAAACGATTTTAAAGTATCTTAAATACTGCAGATTTATTGCATCGTATACTGTAGGTGTAATTATACTGTCTTTGAATATGTATATGCGTCTGTGTTAATCATATGAATTATACTGCGATTTTCGAACTTTATAAAATATGATGTAACAGCATACATAGCGTTTTAACTTTTTTCCCTTGAGTTGGGGTTAGGGGCGTTAAATACGGTCTTCATACAGGAAAAGGGAAGAAATATACAGAATTTCATAAGAAATGTTGTTTATGATATCTCTTATAAAATTTGGGATGGAGAAAATTTTCTAAAATACATTTATTGAACAAATTTTCACAAAAAAGCCATTTCCAACAGATTTGCTTCACAATATTCTGGGACCAAACTTAATTGAATATTTTTTCAAATTCACTTATGCTTCACAGATTATATTTTAGTTCACGCATTTTTTTCTTTGTTAGAGAAGAAAGATTTCAGAGCTCATTTCTTCAAGAACTTTTCCAAGAACTTTTCTTTAAGGACATTTAAAGCATCTCTAATGGTCCAAAATATCTCGGGAAAGATCGAACGCATAAGCGCTATTACACACGAGTTGTGTTATTGCTGACTGAAATCACAGATATTGTAAGAGAATTTGCAAAAAGGAAAAATCGTTAAGAATTTTTTAAACAAACTATAAATTAATTTACTGTGGACACTAAATGTAAAAGAATACATCGTTTTTGTGCATATAACATGGATGTTTAAGATAAAATAGCCAGATGGGAAAGTCTACATACTTTGAAGAGCCCAAAACGGAAAAATAGGTTACATTTGATATGAAAGAAATTTTTGTTTCTAATGTTTTTATTAAAATTATAATTCTTTAATTGTTAGAATAATTAATTAATATATCTAAATTGATAAATAGTTTTAATACCTTTAATAATTATTTTTCGGCGTTGGGGCAGTGTGACTCCTTCCCAGAGCACCAAAGTTCACTAATGATGAACTTCATATGAATGCAGGTCAGGGCCGCCCATAGAGGGGGCAACTGGGGCACTTTGCCTCAGGCTCCTAACTGCCGGAGGGCCCCCCAAAAATAAAAAAATTAAAAAAATTATTAAATAATTTATTCTGAAACTTGTACTGTACTTCAAAATTCAAAATAATCTCTTGAAAAAAGGGGCTCCAAAAAATAAAAAAAATTATTCGATTAATTAGATTTCTCTTACTCCAAAATAGTCTTCTGGAAAAAAAAAAAGCGATTTAGTTTTAATGAAAAATATAACTGCTTAGTCCTAACTGCTATAAAATTACATTCTCTCTAATAAATTGAAGACAGTACTAAGTACTAAAATAGATAGCAAAAAAGCTTTGTGGATGGAAGATGTCATATTTATTGGAGAATATAACAAGAGAACAATGCAACGAAATATAATAATTATGTTAATCATTCATGTAATAAAATTTTAAGTTTGAGTAACTTAATTTGAATGTGTATTTTCTTCTCTTTCCATTTTTTATTTTTCTTAAGGCCCCCAACAGAAGTTTGCCCCAGGCCCCGTAAAGTCTATGGGCAGCCCTGATGTAGGTTATGCCGGGAGTAATTATGACTCTTTTGGGGTAGAAGTATCCTCTGTGGAAGTTGTGGGATGCACTATTTTCGATGTCGGTTGCCACCGCCTCCACGCAGTTCCGGCCCGTAACTGGACCTTGTCCATGCTAATCGGGGCATGGGTTGGTGACCTAGTCTAGCTCCATATGGAGTCAGTACTAACGGGTTACAAAGACCCTAAATTAATTTCTGAATCTGAGAGAGTCATGTGTGAGCGGGACTACACGCAGAGACCATGCGTTTTCAGTCAATCATACCTTCGGGTAGGTCGGATTAAACTGTGAAGTAAATTGTTTTTTCAAATTATTCAAATCTAGCATATATTGCATTGTTGCAGTTCGTAGCAATTTAATTAAATATTGATTTGTCAGCACTGAGCGTTGTTTAATTTTTTATCAGCCTAAATATGGGACACAAGGATTCACAACTATAAGTTTTACCAAAAAATGGAATTATTCGACGTGCGGCTAATTTTAAATTTGGGCATTTTGATTCTGGTACAAATTTGTAGAAAGAGCCGCAGTTTGTTCGCCCCTGGCACATCACCTGTGTTTACTAATACCCTAAACGCTAATGCCGTCAAAATGGCGTTCACCTTATTCTGTCCATTTCGGTGGGCCAAGCTGTTATCGCGACACATTGAATATTTAGAGTATTTGAAGAACGGGAATCAGTATTTCACTGTCGAAGGAATTTTATTATGTAATTGAATATAAAGACACGTCATTTCCCTGACTATACTTCTAGGCAATATTGCGTCTAAGAAAAGCACATTATTTTAAATAATATTGCTTCTAAGAAATTATTTCTTTTATAAATTGTTCCACAAGTAAATGAATCTAGATAATTAAAAGCACATCTCGCAAGCTATAAGTTAGTAAATAAGAATGTTTCCTTTTACTAAATATTTTTTTATTTTTTTATTTATTGTGTAAATAGTCTCCTTTCGGTAAACCAATACAATATATAAAGTTCGCCTTCAATTTTGTACAGAAAAATATTGAAATCGCCCTCGGGTGGAAGGTTAAAGTCTCGCCTTAGTTTTAAATACAGAAGAAATTCGATTATCCGAATGAATCGGAGATGAGAATAGCCCGGAAGAATCCAGTTAGCTGATTTAATAAATACGCCCTCTTTTATAAAATATATTTGTTAGTTTCGTTTTTTATAATTATTTACTAACTACAATAATAACTTATACATGACAACAAGTGCATAATAAATAGGCATTATTTTTTTCATTCTCTCTTTCGTAGCTGCCAAATCGCAAATACTTTTCGAACATTACAGTTTTTATCTTTTTGTCTCTGTCACGTAACCTTTCGGCTCTTTCGTCCTAAACAAATACCCGTTGCACGCACGGCGTTTTTATCCGTGGCGGAAATTTTCCGTCGACGTCGAGCCAACAGAAGACCACAGAAGTCAATTGGAGCTTGCACACTGGGCGGAAAAAAAAAACGATCGGTAAATTTTCAGTCGACGACGGTAGCTTGTGCAGGTGTCGAGTGCCACTGGCGCCGGCGGAAGTTTTAACGTCAACTTGAACTAGTGGACTATGGGACCT
The DNA here is from genome assembly GCA_907164885.2 of Dolomedes plantarius. NCBI lineage: Eukaryota > Metazoa > Arthropoda > Arachnida > Araneae > Dolomedidae > Dolomedes > Dolomedes plantarius. The sequence continues at coordinate 62,904,603 of OU015501.1, forward strand.
TATAGTCGAGTAAAATTGTTAGTTAACCTAGAAGTAATTGCAATATAATTTCTGTCAATGGATTCTTATGTAAAAATGCCTGAAAAAAACTATGGTGAAAAGTCTACCACTCCCTGAAGGTGCGTAGATCTAATATGGCGGATTTTTCAAAATGGCCGCCTTACATTTTTAGGTTTATAACCAATAAGTGCCAAAGTATTACACGTAGCTTAAATATGTAAATTAGTAAACTTTAAAGAATTAAATTGTGCAAATTTTAGTATATAATAAGTATTTTTAGAAGCATTTTATTAGGAAAAAATAGTTCCTAAGCAATTGTAATCTATTATTGCTATTTGAGGAAACTTAGTTTTATGGATTTTAAGTTGGCAGTAAGGTTGCAGCTGCAGCCAAATTAATATGGAACGAGATTAAAGATATTCCTATTGATCCAGACAACTATTCTTCCATTGATGATATAGGTAGTTTATAATACAATTTGAATTATGTTCCTGAAACATTAAGGTTGTTACTGTCAATCCTCGTCACTAGTAATACGAATAAGAAGAGAAAGATATCTGCTATCGGACAGGCAATTATGCAAGCTGTGCGTCCTCGAGGGTTAGTGACATCATAAAAGATAGGAATTGGAGTCCATCTTCACGACAACACAAGCTCAAAATTCATAGTCGAGTCTGTCAACCATATGGGCTTTTGTAGTTCATATGCAGAGGTGCAGAAATTTGAACGTTCAGCTGCTGCACAAAGAGGTACAAGTATGCCTGATATTTCACAATTCTCATCTCATGAGCGTTTCATTCAATATGCTGCTGATAATATTGACCACAATATAATTACTCTAGATCAGTGGTCACCAATTATTTTTCCTGTAGGTCCGTTTCAAAAAATTGTCAAACCTTCGCGGTCCAGAATACTTATTCCTCCCAACTCCTTCTACTGCCATTTCCCAACCTTGTTACTCTACTAACCTAGGCTACTTGCACATTTTTAATCCATAATTGGTCACTACCAAGAGTTTTTGGAACTTGAGGATAAATGTCCTTTAAAACAACATTTTCTTGGAACTCGATTATTTCCAACTGTAAGACAGCTTTGTTGCTATTGAAAACATCTGCCGCTTCACTGGTCCATACACCATTGGACATAAGTGAAAAACAGTTGTTAACCAGCTGCACAATGTTCTCAATCTTTTCAAAGTCAGTAAATCTTTCTTGAAATTCATATTTAAGTTTTTCCGAAAAATCTTCGAATTGACTGATGTCAATACACCCATTACTGTCACAAAACGACTTAAGGTGTGAAAGTGTAAACGTTCTCCCCCAATATATTCGGAGAAGAGGCCAAACTTTTTTGAAAAACTCTTTACTTCTGAGAGAAGTTCACCCACAAGTTTACCTTTGTCTTGTAGTTTGAGGTTTAAAAGATTCAGGTGCCTAAAAAGACCAGTCAAAAATGATATGGTTTCCACGTTTTCTTCAATGTCAAGGAGGAAGCCTAAATGCTCAGTTGCTACTCTTTGATCACTAGTTGAAAGAAACTCTTTGGTGTCCTCCAATACTGCAAAAAAAATCCTTCAAGCACCAAGCCTTTACTTAGCCATCTCACATTGTTGTGGAGAAGCAAGTCGTCAAACAGAGCATCAGTGTCTTCAAGAAATGATTTAAATTGACGGTACTTAAGATATGATTTATTTGTAACACCATTTGCATTTTATTCTGAAGACTGGGATTCAGACTGCAGAAAAATACACTTTGATGAATAATACAGAGGTAGGATATAATATTTTCCTTGCATTTTGGATCACTGCTGAGTCGCTATTTTCTGAAAATAGACAACTTCCTTACGGTCCGTACAAAACTTGCCTGCGGTCCGGATACGGACCGCGGTCCGTCATTTGGTGACCACTGCTCTAGATGGTAATGGAATTTTCATGGTAATATAGCTAGTGTAGTTACAGCAGGGAAGTTTTCTACGGTAATCAAGAAACGTAATATTTCTTTTGAAGAACTAATGGAGATGGGGAAAATTCCCAAAATAGTTTATCCTTCTCAGGCTAGTGGAATGAGGTTTTTGAAGTATAAGCATGTCAATGAAATCCAGTATCATGACGCTACGAAAAATCTAGACATATTGAGGAATATGTCACGTCTTTTAAAACCAACGGTACCAGCATGGCAAGGGGTTCGTCAGCTTCTCCACAAAGGTTATCATCCAGGGGTATCATCAGTAGTATTTCTGTCAATGATAGACATTGATCCAACAAATGAAACTTGTACCCTCTCAACCCTACTGTTTGTTGCTGATCATGCTAAAAAATACTTTCAAACACCTGTTCTGACGTTCGATCAGCCTTTGTTCCATAAGCTTTTGAGTATTATTTGCAATGAACCAGAGACAAGTGTTTTGCGGAAAACTGTTCTAAGATTAGGTGGGCTACATACAATAATGAGCTTCCTTGGATGCATCGGATTTGTTATGACTGGTACAGGACAGGCTGAAATATTAGAGGTTGTATACACAGGAAATGCCGTCAAGCATATGCTTGCTGGAAAATCTGTTGCAAGAGCAATCCGTGGTAACTTGATTGTTTCATCTGTTCTGCATACAATTATTTCAAAGAAAGCCTTAGGTACTGTCGAGGAAAATAATGACCTAATAGTGGCTCACACTTCGCTAAATAATCTTCTTAATTTCGATGTCCCTCTTAGAGATGCGGATTTTTGTATCATTGAAAAGCTTGCGGGAAAGATCAAACAAACCGAACTACAACTTGAGGCATACAGGACATCAAAACTTTGGTTACAATATCTGAAAATGACAGACATTTTAAAAAACTATATCAAAGCGGAACGAACGGGAAATTTGCAGATGCATCTTCAAATGATTAAAGAAATGCTACCATATTTTGCTGCATGTGGTCATAATTTGTACACCAGCTCAGCTCGCATTTATTTAGATAATATAATGGAGCTTGAAGTTACAACACCAGAAGTATATTTTGCCTTTCCTAATGCCTCGCATGTTGTCAGAAGAAGTGATAGATTTTGGGGAGGCCTTTCAACGGACCTAGTAATTGAACAAGTTCTAATGAAGAACATAAAAGAATATGGCGGAATGACCCACGGTAAAGGTATGACCGAACAGCAGCAGCTTATGTGGACAATGTCACGTCCAGTGTGTGCTCATGTGAACAGTTGTAAGCAAAAATTTTCAGGAGTAAAGCAAGAAGTCCATAATCAACATGTATCCATGTCCAGTTCAAGAAATTCACGCGATCATTATGGCACTGAAAAAGTTCGTGATTATGTGGAACACCTGTATATTTTTGAAGAAGACTTAAATTTGTAGTAACAGGTGTAACCTATGGCAATGATGTTAATTCAGAATTAGCAGAGGAGGTTGGTAGTGCAATCGTTAAAGAAATGACAAACAAAACAGTTTCAACGTTCTCTTTCAAGAGGAATAAACAAGTAAAGCTAATGAAATCAGTTCAATTTGTTAAATCAAAAGACGAGACATTTATTATTGAACCTGAGGTACTGTCCCAACGCCTATTGCTTTATGCACAAAACAATGCTTTAGACTTAACTCAGGTGTTTTGCTACGAGCACTGCACATATCCTGCTTCTCTATTTGACAAGTGTGGACTAATGAGGGAGTCAGGGAAATCTCAGCTTGCAAAATTTACTCGTGAAAGAGTTGGCCCTCACACTAGCAAACCTGAAAACTTGCGTTTTATTGTTGATGGGGGATGGTTGCTTCACCAAATAACTTGGAGTCAAGGACAAACATTTGAAGACATTTTTCTTGCCTATGAGAAGTACCTTCTTCGGAATTACGGGAAGGTGACTGTTGTCTTCGATGGTTATGGAGACACGTTCTCTACCAAATTAGAGGCTCACCAAAAGCGAACAGGTTTTGAAGGACCACAAGCAAATTTCTTACCACCAATGCAGATCAGTATGAAGAAATAATTATTTTTTAATAGCATAACTAAGCAAGCTTTCATAACTCATCTTGCGAACAAACTAGAAGCAACTGGTGTTCCGTCAAACAAGCGCAGGCAGATGCAGATCTTATGATTCTGAAAGAAGGTATTTTTTCAGCTTAGACTCACCCTACAGCAATTATTGGATACGACACAGATCTCCTGATCTTACCTATTCATTACGTTCACCCTGATTTCCATGACATTTTTCTTTTACCCCAGCCAAAAAATTCCTCAAAATGTGAAACTATCTATGACATCAAGAGGATGAGAAACATACTTGAAGATATCTGTTGCGACATACTCTTTTCACATGCAATGCTTGGTTGTGATACAACTTCAAAACCGTTTGGTCTTGGGAAATGTGATACAATAAAATTGTTAATGAAAAGTGATATATTTAAAGAGCAGGCTGCTATTTTCAAATTGGTGGAAAATACTAAGGATAAAATTGAAAATGCTAGTAATAAAGCCATGGTATCTCTTTACCGAGGTTGTCCCGAAGAAACTTTGAATGGGCTTAGACTTCGAACGTTCACAGCAAAGGCAGCTAAATCCACCAGTCATGTAAAACCAGAATCATAACCTCCAACGCCAGATGCAAATTCTTTTCACAGCTTCAGAGTATACCATCAAATTCAACAATGGCTGGGAATCCAAATTGACCCACTAGAATAGGGTTGGGAACTAAGCCAAGGAAAGCTAACACCTATAAAGATTTCAAAAGCACCGCCAGACAACTTGATGAAGTTTGTGAAATGCGGTTGTACAAGTCAATGTTCTACCCGACAGTGCATTTGTAGAAGGCAAGGAATGTTATGTACAAGGGCTTGCACCGATTGTCGAGGCATCAGCTGCTGCAATTCTGCATGTGTGAATGTTGATGAGGAGGGCTAATTAGACCACAACCACAATAAAAGAAATCACTGTAATATGTAACACGAGTAAAACTTTTTGGAATTGAAATGGCTATGACAAAAACAAATTAATCACTTTTTTATAATAAATGTTGTTAAGATGTAAACTGTGTTTTTTTATAGTACATGTTATACTTTATTTTTATTAAGGTAGTGTCCGTGAGTGTGTATAGTCATAAAAAAGCAAGATGATTTTAAAATTTTGTATTGCATTTACTGTTTCCATGGTAATCATGAAAATAAAACAATTTCCATAAGAATAAAATTGAAACTTTTACGGCCAACGGGGTGGAACCCTAAGAGAGGGGATTTTTGAAACACGAATAGGCCTTTGTGTATCCTAGAGTATTACCTAATATCATGCTAAATTTCAGCCCAGTCGGTTCACGAGTTTTTGCGTTCTTGCGGAAAATATATGACTACAGACAAACACACACAAAACCCTCTTTTACATAATAGTATGGATATTATTTGAAGATATAAATGATTTTTTAAATAATAATACAGTTTATATTTAGAATTAACACTAGTTGTGATTAAAAAATAGGTTTCATTCAAAATCTAAGATGACATATGCCTCCCTCTTGACCTTAACTTTCAATTCACATAACACGGTGGCTATTTTGCAAAATCCACAATATTGGGCTTACGCAAGTAGTATAAAAATGACAGTTCCGCAACAGGAGCAGGAGCAAGAAGGGGGAGGGGCTTAAAGTGGGCGGAGCTAACTGAGTGACGTGGACCAATCAGAGTGCAGCTGGCCACCTGGCGGTCGATTTGGACCAATCAGGAGAGGGCAGCGCTGCTATCGCCCCCTAGCGGGAAAGAGTGGAACCTTGTAGTTCAGCAGAATCTTAGAGGGAGTAGGTGTTCTGCGGAGCGCCACCTATCGGTTAAACAGGGAACTAAATTTCGTACAAGGATTGGAGGTCAGGGCATATTTTTTTCAGTGCTGCCATCTGATGCTGAAAGCTAGAACTACATTTTTGGGGACTTAGAAATTTTTTTAAAAGTATTTTCCATGGGAATTGAACCCGTTAAGGAAATATTACCTGACTACTTTTAGCGACGTAATACCGTTACGCTATGAATCGTCGGAAGTTCAGCGAATTATATTCTATAACAGAGAGAATATTTTTATGAATTTACTAGAATTAATTATCAAAAATAAATATAACGACATCTATTGTTTAAAAATGAAACTTAGAAAATTTAATACAAGGTTTTGAGTATATTTTTCAAAACTTTAAATATTTTTAGTCGAATTCTAACTTAAAATATATATTATCAACTTAGTAGTTCAAAAAAGGGCTTATTTTCAGGACTTTAAAATTGTTTTGCTATGTTTTTTAACGTGATATATAATTTTACATAGATACATTCACAAAATAATACAAAATAATAAGAAATTTTTACATAGATAGGCTAAAACGAATATTTTTTTTTCTTTTACTTGATATTTTTACACATGAAATTATTTTACAACAAGCGTTAAGTTTAAAATATCTATAATTTTTCTTAAGAATATTACTTTGCAGTATAATATAATTTAGATAGAGCTTTGAATCCATTGTAACATTTAGTATAGAAAAAATTATTATTATTTGATCTTACCTTGAAAAACATTCCATGAAAAGCTAACAAGGGGATATTTTTACACATGAAATTATTTAAACAAAGCGGGAATTCCTCAGTAGAGTTATTTTTTCCTATTAATATTAGAAATAAAAACTGAAATATGATTCAATCTAGATAATTATTTAAATTAAATACACATAACATACCAATCCATACTATTAAATCTGCAAGAGAAGATATTAAATTTACGCTAAAAAAATTTTTTAATTGTCGACATATGCATACTGCAATAGTCTACATTATTATCAAAAAGTTCATTGAATTATATTCTATAACAGAGCGAATATTTTTATGAATTTACTAGAATTAATTATCAAAAATAAATATAACGTCAACTATTGATTAAAAATGAAACTTAGAAAATTTAATACATGGTTTTGAGTATATTTTTCAAAACTTTAAATATTTTTAGTCGAAGGGTTTATTTTCAGGACTTTAAAATTGTTTTGCTATGTTTTTTAACGTGATATATAATTTTACATAGATACATTCACAAAATAATACAAAATAATAAGAAATTTTTACATAGATAGGCTAAAACGAATATTTTTTTTTCTTTTACTTGATATTTTTACACATGAAATTATTTTACAACAAGCGTTAAGTTTAAAATATCTATAATTTTTCTTAAGAATATTACTTTGCAGTATAATATAATTTAGATAGAGCTTTGAATCCATTGTAACATTTAGTATAGAAAAAATTATTATTATTTGATCTTACCTTGAAAAACATTCCATGAAAAGCTAACAAGGGGATATTTTTACACATGAAATTATTTAAACAAAGCGGGAATTCCTCAGTAGAGTTATTTTTTCCTATTAATATTAGAAATAAAAACTGAAATATGATTCAATCTAGATAATTATTTAAATTAAATACACATAACATACCAATCCATACTATTAAATCTGCAAGAGAAGATATTAAATTTACGCTAAAAAAATTTTTTAATTGTCGACATATGCATACTGCAATAGTCTACATTATTATCAAAAAGTTCATTGAATTATATTCTATAACAGAGCGAATATTTTTATGAATTTACTAGAATTAATTATCAAAAATAAATATAACGTCAACTATTGATTAAAAATGAAACTTAGAAAATTTAATACATGGTTTTGAGTATATTTTTCAAAACTTTAAATATTTTTAGTCGAAGGGTTTATTTTCAGGACTTTAAAATTGTTTTGCTATGTTTTTTAACGTGATATATAATTTTACATAGATACATTCACAAAATAATACAAAATAATAAGAAATTTTTACATAGATAGGCTAAACCGAATATTTTTTTTTCTTTTACTTGATATTTTTACACATGAAATTATTTTACAACAAGCGTTAAGTTTAAAATATCTATAATTTTTCTTAAGAATATTACTTTGCAGTATAATATAATTTAGATAGAGCTTTGAATCCATTGTAACATTTAGTATAGAAAAAATTATTATCTGATCTTACCTTGAAAAACATTCCATGAAAAGCTAACAAGGGGATATTTTTAGACATGAAATTATTTAAACAAAGCGGGAATTCCTCAGTAGAGTTATTTTTTCCTTTTAATATTAGAAATAAAAACTGAAATATGATTCAATCTAGATAATTATTTAAATTAAATACACATACCATACCAATCCATACTATTAAATCTGCAAGAGAAGGTAACAAATTTATCTCACAATGTTAATAGAGAAGATTCTTACATTATCTGAAATAATACAGACTTTATCATGTTTAGAAGATATTTACAAGAGTTCATTTTAGAATTAAATGAATCATGGTTTGAATCCTACAACAGTAGGGGGTATATGCAAACATGAAGACTTTAAATTATACAATTACCATCTAGAACCTGAAACTTAAAAAATATATGCACCAATTTAAGTATCTTTATATAGTTTATGTACAGTTTTGAATATATTTCAAACCTTAAACGTTTTTTCAACTTTGAAACTATATTATAAGTTAAGACGCTTACTAAAATTAAAAACATTTTATAGAGGTAAAGACTTGAAAGATAAAATTTACAAGTTTTAATCCTAAATATTATATTTTATCCAGAAATGTAGACTATTAATATATGATTTTAAACCTAACATACTTTCAACGATTATCTAAATTGCGATATAATGTTAAATTCCACTGATATTAGTCTATTAGTAGTAAGCATTTCATTAAAGGTTAATAGAAGTATTTAATAAAGTTTTAATATTAAATGAACATCAAACATATATTAACTTAGATGTTTTAACCCCAAACAGTAATTATTAAAAATAATTATAAAATATATGATTCAAAACTTTAAAACATATTATTATATATACAATAGAAGATGTTAAATTTGTATTGAACTTAAATTATAAGATTGTTTCTACCATCGTCGCTTGATATATAACATTACAGTTTTAAATATTCTGCAAACGCTATGAAACATTTTGTATAGAAAATAATTACCATTTGATCTTACCTTTAAAATCTATAGTTTATGCACTTAATTCATATAATTTTTTACAAAAACAAGCTTTAACTGTATAAAAAGATATTATATTTGTCCCGCACATACATATAAACATTATTCCACAGAGAAGATATATTCATCCCTCACATACATATAAACCAAAAAACATATTAAAACTTACTAGTTCCCTTATAAAGGTTTCACGACTTTAAAATTTTTTTACTGCGTTTTAAATCTAATCTATAATTTTACATATATATAACCACTAATAAATTGTTTTACAAACATAAAAGCATACATCACTCCTAAAATTTTAGTTTTCTTAACAAAAAAAAAAAAAAAAAGCAAAACTTTGATTAAAACAATTGTTTATTATGTTAAAAAATCAATCACCTATTTATATTACTTTGAAATATTACGCAAATAATAACTTTGAATAAGTTTTACATCAGAAATTATTTTCCGACAACTGTTAAACTTAAAAATCTAATCTTAAATTTATTCATCTTTGCACACTTTACAAAGAAAAGCATACATTTTAACCAAAATTTTAGTTTTCTTAACAAAAATATCTGCAGAACTTTGAAGTAAAACTATGTTTAATACATTGAAAATCAATGATCTATTACCAACACTTTGAAATATCATGCAAATGCTAACTTAGAATAACTTCTAAATGAGTAAATTTTAAGGTTTGCCTAAACCAACCCCTACATAAGATAAGTGCAATTCAACGTTAGATAAGATAAGTACGTTTCGTCAATAGATAAGATTACTGGCACCTACTATTAGTCACACATTTTTCTAAAAATATTTTTTAAATTATTTTTCTAAAAAATTATTATTCAAATTAAAAGATATAAATATAATAATTAATCTTTAAATACTATATTGAACACAGAAAAAGAGTACTCACAGTTGATGAATGGACTTTAGTCTTCTAATATATCCTCATAAAAATATTTATGAATCATTTTCAAGTTGAACTTAGCGAAAAATTCACTGCTGTTATAGACACATGTGCAATAATTTTGTACAATTCAGCATATTTTTAACATAGATGTTGAAAATAGCAGCTTTGCCCACTGCACGATATTTTTCATTCTCGCTTATGGATAAGCAACTATGCTGGCGCTGTGATAGATGGTCAATTTCGCATCCATGACATTCAAATAATTCACTGCATGCACGTATTAAACTTGTTTTTAAGACTTTGAAATAATTTTCTTTTGCAGCAAATAAGTCGCAATGATTTTTTACAACATGATCCGTTTTTATAAACTTTGTATTGTAGCATATTAGGAATGCTTTCACACAACGAACTGTTTTCAACATAACTTATAATATCGTCAGGATATTCTTCCATTTTCAATATCTGCTCTCTATTTAATTTAATAGACCAGGTTTTTAATTTGTAACCAACTCCGTTTTCATTAGCAAACATTTGTTGTAAGCAACATTGTTCGCCGACGTTTACACCTATTAGCTGGTTGTTACAGATGAATGATTTCTTTTATAAACAATTTTATATATTGAAATTTTATTCATTAGTTCCCACCATGTAGCGACAATCATCACTACTGCATTTTCGGTAGGGATATTGCTAAATACATCCGTGAAATGATTCAAAGTCCTAGGTATGTCTTATCCAATTGCAACGTAAATCAACCCCTCCTTTATAATAAGCGCTTTTAAGAATTACCATCTTTGAAAAGAGAAATAACTGAATCACTTACGATTTGTTAGTAAATGTTGAATGATTATTTTTCGTGCAATATAATTTTTCAGGAGAGATAAAAAAAAGTTACTTTTACTTTAATATATAACATTGCAGTTTTAAATATTCTACAAACGCTATGAAACATTTTGTATAGAAATTAATTACCATCTGATCTTACCTTTAAAATCTATAGTTTATGCACTTAATACATATAATTTTTTTACTTAAAGCATATTAAAACTTAATAGTTCCCTTATAAAGGTTTCAAGACTTTAAAAATTTTTTACTTTGTTTTAAATCTAATCTATAATTTTACATAGATATAACCACTAATAAATTGTTTTATATAGAAAAAGCATACATCGCACGTAAAATTTTAGTTTTCTTAACAAAAACCTTTAAAAACTTTAATCGAAACGTTTATTACGTTAAAAAATCAAGCACCTATTGAATAACTTTGAACAAGTTTTACATTAGAAATTATTTTCCGACGACTGTTAAACAAAATTTATACTATAAGTTTAAGACACTTCCTAATACTTACAATTTTATCATTCTATAAAGATTATAATTTCTTTTGAATCGTTTTCAAATATTTATAATTTGTTTTAATAATAGCACAAAACTTGAATAATTTTGAATTAATTTCATATAAATTCTCTCTCATTAAATTAACATAAAAATAAGTTATGTGTTTCAAAACATGCATACAACTTATGTGAGAACACTTCAAGTTAGAAGATGTGATAGCTCCTTAAATGGAACATAATTCAGAGTTTCACACAGGTTGAGATAGTGCACATTCATTAGTAAGTTCCAATGCAATCAATATTTCGTTAAATTTCCGAAGCAGGGATTCCAAGATCGTTAAACTTAAAAAAAGTTTAAGTAAATTAATTAAGAATATCCAATTATTTTAATTATTAAAAATTATCATAGTTCAAAAAGATATGACATGATTATATTTTCATTTTTTAAATACTCTTTCGAAAACGGAATAGTTTAAATGTAATTACTTTAGGATCATTCTAATGATTAGAAAAACTTTTATACCAAAAAACTAAGAAAACCTGAAAAAATATTCAACTAATCCCGGGTTTATTACATTGAAAAAGTATCATTAAAAATAATCAATCATAATACGTTTAAAATAAATAATAAGTTTACGTTAATATCCATTTACGTTCAAAAATAAAGTTAAAAAACATAATAAGTTATCATCATTTATGTTTAAAACATAAATGATAAAATATAAATAAAACAATAAAATATAAATTTTTTAAAAATGGTTAGAAGGTCATAAACAGAAGTACTACATACCTACTTTTTTCAATCTCAAGCATTTAGCTTCTAATACATTTTACAAGTTCAGAACCTGAATACCTTATCTCATCTATTTCCAAAGCGTAGTGCAATAGAGTCCTGGAAAACCCCCTAATGATTGCACTTAGGGGGTTTCTAAAGACGGTATTGCACTACGCTTTGGAAATAGATGAGATAAGGTATTCAGGTTCTGAACTTGTAAAATGTATTAGAAGCTAAATGCTTGAGATTGAAAAAAGTAGGTATGTAGTACTTCTGTTTATGACCTTCTAACCATTTTTAAAAAATTTATATTTTATTGTTTTATTTATATTTTATCATTTATGTTTTAAACATAAATGATGATAACTTATTATGTTTTTTAACTTTATTTTTGAACGTAAATGGATATTAACGTAAACTTATTATTTATTTTAAACGTATTATGATTGATTATTTTTAATGATACTTTTTCAATGTAATAAACCCGGGATTAGTTGAATATTTTTTCAGGTTTTCTTAGTTTTTTGGTATAAAAGTTTTTCTAATCATTAGAATGATCCTAAAGTAATTACATTTAAACTATTCCGTTTTCGAAATAGTATTTAAAAAATGAAAATATAATCATGTCATATCTTTTTGAACTATGATAATTTTTAATAATTAAAATAATTGGATATTCTTAATTAATTTACTTAAACTTTTTTTAAGTTTAACGATCTTGGAATCCCTGCTTCGGAAATTTAACGAAATATTGATTGCATTGGAACTTACTAATGAATGTGCACTATCTCAACCTGTGTGAAACTCTGAATTATGTTCCATTTAAGGAGCTATCACATCTTCTAACTTGAAGTGTTCTCACATAAGTTGTATGCATGTTTTGAAACACATAACTTATTTTTATGTTAATTTAATGAGAGAGAATTTATATGAAATTAATTCAAAATTATTCAAGTTTTGTGCTATTATTAAAACAAATTATAAATATTTGAAAACGATTCAAAAGAAATTATAATCTTTATAGAATGATAAAATTGTAAGTATTAGGAAGTGTCTTAAACTTATAGTATAAATTTTGTTTAACAGTCGTCGGAAAATAATTTCTAATGTAAAACTTGTTCAAAGTTATTCAATAGGTGCTTGATTTTTTAACGTAATAAACGTTTCGATTAAAGTTTTTAAAGGTTTTTGTTAAGAAAACTAAAATTTTACGTGCGATGTATGCTTTTTCTATATAAAACAATTTATTAGTGGTTATATCTATGTAAAATTATAGATTAGATTTAAAACAAAGTAAAAAAATTTTAAAGTCTTGAAACCTTTATAAGGGAACTATTAAGTTTTAATATGCTTTAAGTAAAAAAATTATATGTATTAAGTGCATAAACTATAGATTTTAAAGGTAAGATCAGATGGTAATTAATTTCTATACAAAATGTTTCATAGCGTTTGTAGAATATTTAAAACTGCAATGTTATATATTAAAGTAAAAGTAACTTTTTTTTATCTCTCCTGAAAAATTATATTGCACGAAAAATAATCATTCAACATTTACTAACAAATCGTAAGTGATTCAGTTATTTCTCTTTTCAAAGATGGTAATTCTTAAAAGCGCTTATTATAAAGGAGGGGTTGATTTACGTTGCAATTGGATAAGACATACCTAGGACTTTGAATCATTTCACGGATGTATTTAGCAATATCCCTACCGAAAATGCAGTAGTGATGATTGTCGCTACATGGTGGGAACTAATGAATAAAATTTCAATATATAAAATTGTTTATAAAAGAAATCATTCATCTGTAACAACCAGCTAATAGGTGTAAACGTCGGCGAACAATGTTGCTTACAACAAATGTTTGCTAATGAAAACGGAGTTGGTTACAAATTAAAAACCTGGTCTATTAAATTAAATAGAGAGCAGATATTGAAAATGGAAGAATATCCTGACGATATTATAAGTTATGTTGAAAACAGTTCGTTGTGTGAAAGCATTCCTAATATGCTACAATACAAAGTTTATAAAAACGGATCATGTTGTAAAAAATCATTGCGACTTATTTGCTGCAAAAGAAAATTATTTCAAAGTCTTAAAAACAAGTTTAATACGTGCATGCAGTGAATTATTTGAATGTCATGGATGCGAAATTGACCATCTATCACAGCGCCAGCATAGTTGCTTATCCATAAGCGAGAATGAAAAATATCGTGCAGTGGGCAAAGCTGCTATTTTCAACATCTATGTTAAAAATATGCTGAATTGTACAAAATTATTGCACATGTGTCTATAACAGCAGTGAATTTTTCGCTAAGTTCAACTTGAAAATGATTCATAAATATTTTTATGAGGATATATTAGAAGACTAAAGTCCATTCATCAACTGTGAGTACTCTTTTTCTGTGTTCAATATAGTATTTAAAGATTAATTATTATATTTATATCTTTTAATTTGAATAATAATTTTTTAGAAAAATAATTTAAAAAATATTTTTAGAAAAATGTGTGACTAATAGTAGGTGCCAGTAATCTTATCTATTGACGAAACGTACTTATCTTATCTAACGTTGAATTGCACTTATCTTATGTAGGGGTTGGTTTAGGCAAACCTTAAAATTTACTCATTTAGAAGTTATTCTAAGTTAGCATTTGCATGATATTTCAAAGTGTTGGTAATAGATCATTGATTTTCAATGTATTAAACATAGTTTTACTTCAAAGTTCTGCAGATATTTTTGTTAAGAAAACTAAAATTTTGGTTAAAATGTATGCTTTTCTTTGTAAAGTGTGCAAAGATGAATAAATTTAAGATTAGATTTTTAAGTTTAACAGTTGTCGGAAAATAATTTCTGATGTAAAACTTATTCAAAGTTATTATTTGCGTAATATTTCAAAGTAATATAAATAGGTGATTGATTTTTTAACATAATAAACAATTGTTTTAATCAAAGTTTTGCTTTTTTTTTTTTTTTTTTGTTAAGAAAACTAAAATTTTAGGAGTGATGTATGCTTTTATGTTTGTAAAACAATTTATTAGTGGTTATATATATGTAAAATTATAGATTAGATTTAAAACGCAGTAAAAAAATTTTAAAGTCGTGAAACCTTTATAAGGGAACTAGTAAGTTTTAATATGTTTTTTGGTTTATATGTATGTGAGGGATGAATATATCTTCTCTGTGGAATAATGTTTATATGTATGTGCGGGACAAATATAATATCTTTTTATACAGTTAAAGCTTGTTTTTGTAAAAAATTATATGAATTAAGTGCATAAACTATAGATTTTAAAGGTAAGATCAAATGGTAATTATTTTCTATACAAAATGTTTCATAGCGTTTGCAGAATATTTAAAACTGTAATGTTATATATCAAGCGACGATGGTAGAAACAATCTTATAATTTAAGTTCAATACAAATTTAACATCTTCTATTGTATATATAATAATATGTTTTAAAGTTTTGAATCATATATTTTATAATTATTTTTAATAATTACTGTTTGGGGTTAAAACATCTAAGTTAATATATGTTTGATGTTCATTTAATATTAAAACTTTATTAAATACTTCTATTAACCTTTAATGAAATGCTTACTACTAATAGACTAATATCAGTGGAATTTAACATTATATCGCAATTTAGATAATCGTTGAAAGTATGTTAGGTTTAAAATCATATATTAATAGTCTACATTTCTGGATAAAATATAATATTTAGGATTAAAACTTGTAAATTTTATCTTTCAAGTCTTTACCTCTATAAAATGTTTTTAATTTTAGTAAGCGTCTTAACTTATAATATAGTTTCAAAGTTGAAAAAACGTTTAAGGTTTGAAATATATTCAAAACTGTACATAAACTATATAAAGATACTTAAATTGGTGCATATATTTTTTAAGTTTCAGGTTCTAGATGGTAATTGTATAATTTAAAGTCTTCATGTTTGCATATACCCCCTACTGTTGTAGGATTCAAACCATGATTCATTTAATTCTAAAATGAACTCTTGTAAATATCTTCTAAACATGATAAAGTCTGTATTATTTCAGATAATGTAAGAATCTTCTCTATTAACATTGTGAGATAAATTTGTTACCTTCTCTTGCAGATTTAATAGTATGGATTGGTATGGTATGTGTATTTAATTTAAATAATTATCTAGATTGAATCATATTTCAGTTTTTATTTCTAATATTAAAAGGAAAAAATAACTCTACTGAGGAATTCCCGCTTTGTTTAAATAATTTCATGTCTAAAAATATCCCCTTGTTAGCTTTTCATGGAATGTTTTTCAAGGTAAGATCAGATAATAATTTTTTCTATACTAAATGTTACAATGGATTCAAAGCTCTATCTAAATTATATTATACTGCAAAGTAATATTCTTAAGAAAAATTATAGATATTTTAAACTTAACGCTTGTTGTAAAATAATTTCATGTGTAAAAAATATCAAGTAAAAGAAAAAAAAAATATTCGGTTTAGCCTATCTATGTAAAAATTTCTTATTATTTTGTATTATTTTGTGAATGTATCTATGTAAAATTATATATCACGTTAAAAAACATAGCAAAACAATTTTAAAGTCCTGAAAATAAACCCTTCGACTAAAAATATTTAAAGTTTTGAAAAATATACTCAAAACCATGTATTAAATTTTCTAAGTTTCATTTTTAATCAATAGTTGACGTTATATTTATTTTTGATAATTAATTCTAGTAAATTCATAAAAATATTCGCTCTGTTATAGAATATAATTCAATGAACTTTTTGATAATAATGTAGACTATTGCAGTATGCATATGTCGACAATTAAAAAATTTTTTTAGCGTAAATTTAATATCTTCTCTTGCAGATTTAATAGTATGGATTGGTATGTTATGTGTATTTAATTTAAATAATTATCTAGATTGAATCATATTTCAGTTTTTATTTCTAATATTAATAGGAAAAAATAACTCTACTGAGGAATTCCCGCTTTGTTTAAATAATTTCATGTGTAAAAATATCCCCTTGTTAGCTTTTCATGGAATGTTTTTCAAGGTAAGATCAAATAATAATAATTTTTTCTATACTAAATGTTACAATGGATTCAAAGCTCTATCTAAATTATATTATACTGCAAAGTAATATTCTTAAGAAAAATTATAGATATTTTAAACTTAACGCTTGTTGTAAAATAATTTCATGTGTAAAAATATCAAGTAAAAGAAAAAAAAATATTCGTTTTAGCCTATCTATGTAAAAATTTCTTATTATTTTGTATTATTTTGTGAATGTATCTATGTAAAATTATATATCACGTTAAAAAACATAGCAAAACAATTTTAAAGTCCTGAAAATAAACCCTTCGACTAAAAATATTTAAAGTTTTGAAAAATATACTCAAAACCATGTATTAAATTTTCTAAGTTTCATTTTTAATCAATAGTTGACGTTATATTTATTTTTGATAATTAATTCTAGTAAATTCATAAAAATATTCGCTCTGTTATAGAATATAATTCAATGAACTTTTTGATAATAATGTAGACTATTGCAGTATGCATATGTCGACAATTAAAAAATTTTTTTAGCGTAAATTTAATATCTTCTCTTGCAGATTTAATAGTATGGATTGGTATGTTATGTGTATTTAATTTAAATAATTATCTAGATTGAATCATATTTCAGTTTTTATTTCTAATATTAATAGGAAAAAATAACTCTACTGAGGAATTCCCGCTTTGTTTAAATAATTTCATGTGTAAAAATATCCCCTTGTTAGCTTTTCATGGAATGTTTTTCAAGGTAAGATCAAATAATAATAATTTTTTCTATACTAAATGTTACAATGGATTCAAAGCTCTATCTAAATTATATTATACTGCAAAGTAATATTCTTAAGAAAAATTATAGATATTTTAAACTTAACGCTTGTTGTAAAATAATTTCATGTGTAAAAATATCAAGTAAAAGAAAAAAAAATATTCGTTTTAGCCTATCTATGTAAAAATTTCTTATTATTTTGTATTATTTTGTGAATGTATCTATGTAAAATTATATATCACGTTAAAAAACATAGCAAAACAATTTTAAAGTCCTGAAAATAAGCCCTTTTTTGAACTACTAAGTTGATAATATATATTTTAAGTTAGAATTCGACTAAAAATATTTAAAGTTTTGAAAAATATACTCAAAACCTTGTATTAAATTTTCTAAGTTTCATTTTTAAACAATAGATGTCGTTATATTTATTTTTGATAATTAATTCTAGTAAATTCATAAAAATATTCTCTCTGTTATAGAATATAATTCGCTGAACTTCCGACGATTCATAGCGTAACGGTATTACGTCGCTAAAAGTAGTCAGGTAATATTTCCTTAACGGGTTCAATTCCCATGGAAAATACTTTTAAAAAAATTTCTAAGTCCCCAAAAATGTAGTTCTAGCTTTCAGCATCAGATGGCAGCACTGAAAAAAATATGCCCTGACCTCCAATCCTTGTACGAAATTTAGTTCCCTGTTTAACCGATAGGTGGCGCTCCGCAGAACACCTACTCCCTCTAAGATTCTGCTGAACTACAAGGTTCCACTCTTTCCCGCTAGGGGGCGATAGCAGCGCTGCCCTCTCCTGATTGGTCCAAATCGACCGCCAGGTGGCCAGCTGCACTCTGATTGGTCCACGTCACTCAGTTAGCTCCGCCCACTTTAAGCCCCTCCCCCTTCTTGCTCCTGCTCCTGTTGCGGAACTGTCATTTTTATACTACTTGCGTAAGCCCAATATTGTGGATTTTGCAAAATAGCCACCGTGTTATGTGAATTGAAAGTTAAGGTCAAGAGGGAGGCATATGTCATCTTAGATTTTGAATGAAACCTATTTTTTAATCACAACTAGTGTTAATTCTAAATATAAACTGTATTATTATTTAAAAAATCATTTATATCTTCAAATAATATCCATACTATTATGTAAAAGAGGGTTTTGTGTGTGTTTGTCTGTAGTCATATATTTTCCGCAAGAACGCAAAAACTCGTGAACCGACTGGGCTGAAATTTAGCATGATATTAGGTAATACTCTAGGATACACAAAGGCCTATTCGTGTTTCAAAAATCCCCTCTCTTAGGGTTCCACCCCGTTGGCCGTAAAAGTTTCAATTTTATTCTTATGGAAATTGTTTTATTTTCATGATTACCATGGAAACAGTAAATGCAATACAAAATTTTAAAATCATCTTGCTTTTTTATGACTATACACACTCACGGACACTACCTTAATAAAAATAAAGTATAACATGTACTATAAAAAAACACAGTTTACATCTTAACAACATTTATTATAAAAAAGTGATTAATTTGTTTTTGTCATAGCCATTTCAATTCCAAAAAGTTTTACTCGTGTTACATATTACAGTGATTTCTTTTATTGTGGTTGTGGTCTAATTAGCCCTCCTCATCAACATTCACACATGCAGAATTGCAGCAGCTGATGCCTCGACAATCGGTGCAAGCCCTTGTACATAACATTCCTTGCCTTCTACAAATGCACTGTCGGGTAGAACATTGACTTGTACAACCGCATTTCACAAACTTCATCAAGTTGTCTGGCGGTGCTTTTGAAATCTTTATAGGTGTTAGCTTTCCTTGGCTTAGTTCCCAACCCTATTCTAGTGGGTCAATTTGGATTCCCAGCCATTGTTGAATTTGATGGTATACTCTGAAGCTGTGAAAAGAATTTGCATCTGGCGTTGGAGGTTATGATTCTGGTTTTACATGACTGGTGGATTTAGCTGCCTTTGCTGTGAACGTTCGAAGTCTAAGCCCATTCAAAGTTTCTTCGGGACAACCTCGGTAAAGAGATACCATGGCTTTATTACTAGCATTTTCAATTTTATCCTTAGTATTTTCCACCAATTTGAAAATAGCAGCCTGCTCTTTAAATATATCACTTTTCATTAACAATTTTATTGTATCACATTTCCCAAGACCAAACGGTTTTGAAGTTGTATCACAACCAAGCATTGCATGTGAAAAGAGTATGTCGCAACAGATATCTTCAAGTATGTTTCTCATCCTCTTGATGTCATAGATAGTTTCACATTTTGAGGAATTTTTTGGCTGGGGTAAAAGAAAAATGTCATGGAAATCAGGGTGAACGTAATGAATAGGTAAGATCAGGAGATCTGTGTCGTATCCAATAATTGCTGTAGGGTGAGTCTAAGCTGAAAAAATACCTTCTTTCAGAATCATAAGATCTGCATCTGCCTGCGCTTGTTTGACGGAACACCAGTTGCTTCTAGTTTGTTCGCAAGATGAGTTATGAAAGCTTGCTTAGTTATGCTATTAAAAAATAATTATTTCTTCATACTGATCTGCATTGGTGGTAAGAAATTTGCTTGTGGTCCTTCAAAACCTGTTCGCTTTTGGTGAGCCTCTAATTTGGTAGAGAACGTGTCTCCATAACCATCGAAGACAACAGTCACCTTCCCGTAATTCCGAAGAAGGTACTTCTCATAGGCAAGAAAAATGTCTTCAAATGTTTGTCCTTGACTCCAAGTTATTTGGTGAAGCAACCATCCCCCATCAACAATAAAACGCAAGTTTTCAGGTTTGCTAGTGTGAGGGCCAACTCTTTCACGAGTAAATTTTGCAAGCTGAGATTTCCCTGACTCCCTCATTAGTCCACACTTGTCAAATAGAGAAGCAGGATATGTGCAGTGCTCGTAGCAAAACACCTGAGTTAAGTCTAAAGCATTGTTTTGTGCATAAAGCAATAGGCGTTGGGACAGTACCTCAGGTTCAATAATAAATGTCTCGTCTTTTGATTTAACAAATTGAACTGATTTCATTAGCTTTACTTGTTTATTCCTCTTGAAAGAGAACGTTGAAACTGTTTTGTTTGTCATTTCTTTAACGATTGCACTACCAACCTCCTCTGCTAATTCTGAATTAACATCATTGCCATAGGTTACACCTGTTACTACAAATTTAAGTCTTCTTCAAAAATATACAGGTGTTCCACATAATCACGAACTTTTTCAGTGCCATAATGATCGCGTGAATTTCTTGAACTGGACATGGATACATGTTGATTATGGACTTCTTGCTTTACTCCTGAAAATTTTTGCTTACAACTGTTCACATGAGCACACACTGGACGTGACATTGTCCACATAAGCTGCTGCTGTTCGGTCATACCTTTACCGTGGGTCATTCCGCCATATTCTTTTATGTTCTTCATTAGAACTTGTTCAATTACTAGGTCCGTTGAAAGGCCTCCCCAAAATCTATCACTTCTTCTGACAACATGCGAGGCATTAGGAAAGGCAAAATATACTTCTGGTGTTGTAACTTCAAGCTCCATTATATTATCTAAATAAATGCGAGCTGAGCTGGTGTACAAATTATGACCACATGCAGCAAAATATGGTAGCATTTCTTTAATCATTTGAAGATGCATCTGCAAATTTCCCGTTCGTTCCGCTTTGATATAGTTTTTTAAAATGTCTGTCATTTTCAGATATTGTAACCAAAGTTTTGATGTCCTGTATGCCTCAAGTTGTAGTTCGGTTTGTTTGATCTTTCCCGCAAGCTTTTCAATGATACAAAAATCCGCATCTCTAAGAGGGACATCGAAATTAAGAAGATTATTTAGCGAAGTGTGAGCCACTATTAGGTCATTATTTTCCTCGACAGTACCTAAGGCTTTCTTTGAAATAATTGTATGCAGAACAGATGAAACAATCAAGTTACCACGGATTGCTCTTGCAACAGATTTTCCAGCAAGCATATGCTTGACGGCATTTCCTGTGTATACAACCTCTAATATTTCAGCCTGTCCTGTACCAGTCATAACAAATCCGATGCATCCAAGGAAGCTCATTATTGTATGTAGCCCACCTAATCTTAGAACAGTTTTCCGCAAAACACTTGTCTCTGGTTCATTGCAAATAATACTCAAAAGCTTATGGAACAAAGGCTGATCGAACGTCAGAACAGGTGTTTGAAAGTATTTTTTAGCATGATCAGCAACAAACAGTAGGGTTGAGAGGGTACAAGTTTCATTTGTTGGATCAATGTCTATCATTGACAGAAATACTACTGATGATACCCCTGGATGATAACCTTTGTGGAGAAGCTGACGAACCCCTTGCCATGCTGGTACCGTTGGTTTTAAAAGACGTGACATATTCCTCAATATGTCTAGATTTTTCGTAGCGTCATGATACTGGATTTCATTGACATGCTTATACTTCAAAAACCTCATTCCACTAGCCTGAGAAGGATAAACTATTTTGGGAATTTTCCCCATCTCCATTAGTTCTTCAAAAGAAATATTACGTTTCTTGATTACCGTAGAAAACTTCCCTGCTGTAACTACACTAGCTATATTACCATGAAAATTCCATTACCATCTAGAGCAGTGGTCACCAAATGACGGACCGCGGTCCGTATCCGGACCGCAGGCAAGTTTTGTACGGACCGTAAGGAAGTTGTCTATTTTCAGAAAATAGCGACTCAGCAGTGATCCAAAATGCAAGGAAAATATTATATCCTACCTCTGTATTATTCATCAAAGTGTATTTTTCTGCAGTCTGAATCCCAGTCTTCAGAATAAAATGCAAATGGTGTTACAAATAAATCATATCTTAAGTACCGTCAATTTAAATCATTTCTTGAAGACACTGATGCTCTGTTTGACGACTTGCTTCTCCACAACAATGTGAGATGGCTAAGTAAAGGCTTGGTGCTTGAAGGATTTTTTTTGCAGTATTGGAGGACACCAAAGAGTTTCTTTCAACTAGTGATCAAAGAGTAGCAACTGAGCATTTAGGCTTCCTCCTTGACATTGAAGAAAACGTGGAAACCATATCATTTTTGACTGGTCTTTTTAGGCACCTGAATCTTTTAAACCTCAAACTACAAGACAAAGGTAAACTTGTGGGTGAACTTCTCTCAGAAGTAAAGAGTTTTTCAAAAAAGTTTGGCCTCTTCTCCGAATATATTGGGGGAGAACGTTTACACTTTCACACCTTAAGTCGTTTTGTGACAGTAATGGGTGTATTGACATCAGTCAATTCGAAGATTTTTCGGAAAAACTTAAATATGAATTTCAAGAAAGATTTACTGACTTTGAAAAGATTGAGAACATTGTGCAGCTGGTTAACAACTGTTTTTCACTTATGTCCAATGGTGTATGGACCAGTGAAGCGGCAGATGTTTTCAATAGCAACAAAGCTGTCTTACAGTTGGAAATAATCGAGTTCCAAGAAAATGTTGTTTTAAAGGACATTTATCCTCAAGTTCCAAAAACTCTTGGTAGTGACCAATTATGGATTAAAAATGTGCAAGTAGCCTAGGTTAGTAGAGTAACAAGGTTGGGAAATGGCAGTAGAAGGAGTTGGGAGGAATAAGTATTCTGGACCGCGAAGGTTTGACAATTTTTTGAAACGGACCTACAGGAAAAATAATTGGTGACCACTGATCTAGAGTAATTATATTGTGGTCAATATTATCAGCAGCATATTGAATGAAACGCTCATGAGATGAGAATTGTGAAATATCAGGCATACTTCATGTTTGCATATACCCCCTACTGTTGTAGGATTCAAACCATGATTCATTTAATTCTAAAATGAACTCTTGTAAATATCTTCTAAACATGATAAAGTCTGTATTATTTCAGATAATGTAAGAATCTTCTCTATTAACATTGTGAGATAAATTTGTTACCTTCTCTTGCAGATTTAATAGTATGGATTGGTATGGTATGTGTATTTAATTTAAATAATTATCTAGATTGAATCATATTTCAGTTTTTATTTCTAATATTAAAAGGAAAAAATAACTCTACTGAGGAATTCCCGCTTTGTTTAAATAATTTCATGTCTAAAAATATCCCCTTGTTAGCTTTTCATGGAATGTTTTTCAAGGTAAGATCAGATAATAATTTTTTCTATACTAAATGTTACAATGGATTCAAAGCTCTATCTAAATTATATTATACTGCAAAGTAATATTCTTAAGAAAAATTATAGATATTTTAAACTTAACGCTTGTTGTAAAATAATTTCATGTGTAAAAATATCAAGTAAAAGAAAAAAAAATATTCGGTTTAGCCTATCTATGTAAAAATTTCTTATTATTTTGTATTATTTTGTGAATGTATCTATGTAAAATTATATATCACGTTAAAAAACATAGCAAAACAATTTTAAAGTCCTGAAAATAAACCCTTCGACTAAAAATATTTAAAGTTTTGAAAAATATACTCAAAACCATGTATTAAATTTTCTAAGTTTCATTTTTAATCAATAGTTGACGTTATATTTATTTTTGATAATTAATTCTAGTAAATTCATAAAAATATTCGCTCTGTTATAGAATATAATTCAATGAACTTTTTGATAATAATGTAGACTATTGCAGTATGCATATGTCGACAATTAAAAAATTTTTTTAGCGTAAATTTAATATCTTCTCTTGCAGATTTAATAGTATGGATTGGTATGTTATGTGTATTTAATTTAAATAATTATCTAGATTGAATCATATTTCAGTTTTTATTTCTAATATTAATAGGAAAAAATAACTCTACTGAGGAATTCCCGCTTTGTTTAAATAATTTCATGTGTAAAATATCCCCTTGTTAGCTTTTCATGGAATGTTTTTCAAGGTAAGATCAAATAATAATAATTTTTTCTATACTAAATGTTACAATGGATTCAAAGCTCTATCTAAATTATATTATACTGCAAAGTAATATTCTTAAGAAAAATTATAGATATTTTAAACTTAACGCTTGTTGTAAAATAATTTCATGTGTAAAAATATCAAGTAAAAGAAAAAAAAATATTCGTTTTAGCCTATCTATGTAAAAATTTCTTATTATTTTGTATTATTTTGTGAATGTATCTATGTAAAATTATATATCACGTTAAAAAACATAGCAAAACAATTTTAAAGTCCTGAAAATAAACCCTTCGACTAAAAATATTTAAAGTTTTGAAAAATATACTCAAAACCATGTATTAAATTTTCTAAGTTTCATTTTTAATCAATAGTTGACGTTATATTTATTTTTGATAATTAATTCTAGTAAATTCATAAAAATATTCGCTCTGTTATAGAATATAATTCAATGAACTTTTTGATAATAATGTAGACTATTGCAGTATGCATATGTCGACAATTAAAAAATTTTTTTAGCGTAAATTTAATATCTTCTCTTGCAGATTTAATAGTATGGATTGGTATGTTATGTGTATTTAATTTAAATAATTATCTAGATTGAATCATATTTCAGTTTTTATTTCTAATATTAATAGGAAAAAATAACTCTACTGAGGAATTCCCGCTTTGTTTAAATAATTTCATGTGTAAAAATATCCCCTTGTTAGCTTTTCATGGAATGTTTTTCAAGGTAAGATCAAATAATAATAATTTTTTCTATACTAAATGTTACAATGGATTCAAAGCTCTATCTAAATTATATTATACTGCAAAGTAATATTCTTAAGAAAAATTATAGATATTTTAAACTTAACGCTTGTTGTAAAATAATTTCATGTGTAAAAATATCAAGTAAAAGAAAAAAAAATATTCGTTTTAGCCTATCTATGTAAAAATTTCTTATTATTTTGTATTATTTTGTGAATGTATCTATGTAAAATTATATATCACGTTAAAAAACATAGCAAAACAATTTTAAAGTCCTGAAAATAAGCCCTTTTTTGAACTACTAAGTTGATAATATATATTTTAAGTTAGAATTCGACTAAAAATATTTAAAGTTTTGAAAAATATACTCAAAACCTTGTATTAAATTTTCTAAGTTTCATTTTTAAACAATAGATGTCGTTATATTTATTTTTGATAATTAATTCTAGTAAATTCATAAAAATATTCTCTCTGTTATAGAATATAATTCGCTGAACTTCCGACGATTCATAGCGTAACGGTATTACGTCGCTAAAAGTAGTCAGGTAATATTTCCTTAACGGGTTCAATTCCCATGGAAAATACTTTTAAAAAAATTTCTAAGTCCCCAAAAATGTAGTTCTAGCTTTCAGCATCAGATGGCAGCACTGAAAAAAATATGCCCTGACCTCCAATCCTTGTACGAAATTTAGTTCCCTGTTTAACCGATAGGTGGCGCTCCGCAGAACACCTACTCCCTCTAAGATTCTGCTGAACTACAAGGTTCCACTCTTTCCCGCTAGGGGGCGATAGCAGCGCTGCCCTCTCCTGATTGGTCCAAATCGACCGCCAGGTGGCCAGCTGCACTCTGATTGGTCCACGTCACTCAGTTAGCTCCGCCCACTTTAAGCCCCTCCCCCTTCTTGCTCCTGCTCCTGTTGCGGAACTGTCATTTTTATACTACTTACGCAGCCCCACCGGGTGGTAGACTTTTTACCATTGTCTTTTTCATACATTTTTATATAAGAATCCATCAAGAGAAATTATATTACAATTACTTCTAGGTTCAGCCAATTTTTAAGCTATTTTTACTCGACTATTATGCATGCTTACACACACAACGGTTTTCTACCGTCCTAGAGTTATTTGCGAGAGTGTGGTTTGACCTTTCGTATTGACAGGTGAATCAATAATAACTATAATTCGTGAACATGAGTGACATTATCTAATTAACTCTTTCAGACTGATTGTTGGGAGATTATTAGAAATTATTTTATGTAAAAAAATTATTGTTTTATGAAAAATGAATCTTAGGTCAATGCATTGCGCGCAGATTTTTTAAAAAATTCTAAGAGATATATATTTGTAGAGAAATAATATGTCAAGAGATGGCGCTGTAAGCCCATCGGTTTGATTTTATTCTCAAATGTTTAGAATTCGTTGTTCTTGTCTTTTGAGAGAGTGTTGAATCAGTTGTTAGAATGTAGATTTCTTTGAAAGGGATTAAGATCCCATAATATGTCTATTCTTTCGAATTTAGTTAATGTAGAGGCTTTCCAGCCTATTATTATCTTCTTGTAAATATGTAAATATATTAAATTCATTAAAAAATATGTAAAGATGATTTAAACTTTGCACCACTTTCGTTTTGAAGATTTCTCACTCCTTTGTTTAGTTTCTAGTAGAATATAGTAGTTAAATTTCTTCATGGTGCATCGGTCTCGCGAACCTAATAGTTTAGTATAGAGTAAAAATATTTAGTAATCGTTGTGTGTTCGTGATTATTTCAAGCAATTGGATAGCATTTTATGCGAAAACTGCCAAAGGTAAAGTTTTTGATACTTTATTTATTATGGATGTCAAGGCGTTAAACAAAAGAAGAGCTACTTTACGTTCTTCCATCACGAATATCGTTAAAAATGTTGATAAATTGATTGAAGACCAGGATAAATCAGGATTGGATGATTGTTTTGAACTTTTAAGTTCGAAAGAGATAGAAATTCGGGATTTAGATGAAAAAATCCAAAGTTTGATTAAAAATGAGGATGGTAAATTAGAATTAGATATTGTAACTTCCATGGAATATAGTGATACAATAATAATAACGAAATCAAAAATCAAACGTTATTTCAAGAACGTCGAATCTCAAAAATTGAACTTAAATATTTCTAAAAATATTTCTAGCGACTCGCATTCAGAAATCGGAAGTAAAAAAGAAAAAGAATCTGAAAGTAATGTTAAATTACCCAAAATGTCGATACAAAAGTTTTATGGCGATTGTAATGAATGGAGCAACTTTTGGAATTCATTTAAAATTACAATTCATGAAAATACAACGCTTTCAAAAGTAGAGAAGTTCAACTATTTAAAATCGTATTTAGGTGGAAATGCAGCAAGTTCTATTGATGGATTTTCGATTTCAGAATCCAATTATGATTCGGCTGTAGAGATTCTTACCAATAGATTTGGTCAAAGCCAGTTGATAATCAATATGCATATGTCAAATCTCTTGAATTTAAACCCTGTACAAAACTCGAATGATGTAACAAAATTAAGAAAATTGTATGACACAATAAATGTTCAAATTAGAAGTCTTTCCTCTCTCGATGTAAAACAAGAATCCTATTCTAACATGTTAATTCCGGTTTTGTTGAAAACCATTCCCAACGATATTGCTTTGGAGTTCCATCGTACTAATATAGATAGTCGAACTTTTAATTTAGACAATTTTCTCAAATTTTTACGGACTGAGATAGAATCCCGGGAAAAAATCTCCTGTTTGTCGCTTTCTCACAAATCAAAACAACTTCTGGAATCCAAGAACACATATAACAAATTTGACTCAAAGTATACGTGGAATTCTAATGTTAAAAGAAAAGACTTTAACAAATATTCAAAACAAAAACCGTCGGTTACCACACATGAATTTATTGCGACAACATTACCAAACCGGAAGTGTATTTTTTGTTCTCAGGAACACTTATCGGAAAACTGCGGAGTGTTTACAGTAAATGAAAAAAGAGACATTTTAAAGCAGAGCAATAGATGTTTTTTGTGCACGTCTTTGAAACATAAAATTGCATTTTGCCCTTATCGACAAACAAAGGCTTGTAGGATCTGTGGGGGCAAACACTATGAAGGTATATGTTTTAAATCAAACACGGCAGTCAAAAATTCGGAAGCTGATAAATGTGAGGTTTCTTCAATTTCAAAAATTGAAACACAAGTTGAACCACGAAGTGAAAAAATTGTTTCCGCCGTTTCGCATGTTAACAATGTGATACTTCTGCAGACCTGCACGATAAAAATTAAAGCAGGAAAAGAAAAAATGTTTGCCAGGCTCCTTCTTGATACGGGTAGCATGAAAAGTTTCGTCACACGCGAATTAGCTAACAAATTAAATCTCGAAGTAACTAGGAAAGAAAAATTAACTGTTTACACCTTTGGGAACACCACACCTATTCAAAGAAATTATGACGTGGTTAAATTGAGTTTGGAACATAAAAGTTCTTCTGACTCTAGAATAGAAGTTGAATTATTAGTAACGGATCAAATTTCAGGCTCAAACGTTCCGACTCCTAGATTAGAAGAAATTAGACAAATTCGACAACTAAAGAATTTGATACTCGCAGATTCCCTCGATAGTGAAGAATCAATTGGCATTTTAATCGGAGCAGACTATTATTATGATATTGTCATGGGACACATTAAGCGTTTGAATAAAAATCTTGTCGCAGTAGAGACTATTTTCGGTTGGTGTTTACAAGGAAGGGAGAGTCAGAATGAAGTCTCTCTATCATTCAATGTTATTGTAGGGGAAGATCTAATTTCTAAACAAATAACAAAATTTTGGAGTCTAGAAAATTCAGGACTTATTAGTGAAAAAGAAAATTTAGATTCAACCGAAAATGAAGCACTTAAACATTTCGAATCCAATATAACATACGAAAATTCTCGCTACAAAGTTAGATTACCTTGGAAACATGACACTTCAGATTTGAATGATAACTGGGAAATCGCAGAACAAAGGTTCGATCGACTTAGAAAACGGTTTAAAAGAAATCCAGATCTATTTTTTGAATATCAAAATGTAATACAAGATTACTTAAATCAAAATATCATAGAACGAGTAACAGATGTTCAAGGTGAAGAAAACGTTACATTTTACTTGCCACATAGGGAAGTTATACGCGAGAATCGAACCACGAGCAAATTACGTATTGTTTTTGATGCGTCATCGCATCCCCCAGGCTCGAATTCTTTAAATGACTGTCTTCATGTAGGACCCAATTTGTACCCTGAGATATTCGACATCCTATTAAGGTTTAGATATAATCCTATTGCATTCACTGCAGACATCAGACAGGCCTTTCTACAAATTCTCATAGATGAAAGAGACCGAGATGTAACTAGATTTCTATTCTCCGAAATTCCCTCTGATGAAACCATCCCCCCTAATATATATAGATTTACTCGAGTGTTATTTGGGATGAACTGTTCTCCGTTTCTGTTGGCAGCGACTATTAGATACCACCTGAAAAAATATAGAGAAGTCTATCCTACAACTGTGGACCTTTTAGATGACAATATTTACGTAGATGACGCAATCGGAAGTCAGCTGACAGTCAGAGAAACTTTGACTACGACTCTAGAATCGATCAAAATTTTCAAAGAAGCTAGTATGCATTTGCATAAGTTTCGTACTAACTCGAAAGAATTACATGAACTGTGGATAAAGGAAGGTATCGTTTCAGATGAAGATCCCGAAACTTTTGATAAAGAAAATCTCCCATTTAAAGTCCTAGGTATGGCGTGGGATAATTCTAACGATCTGTTGTATTTTGATGTTCGAAGTCTATTGTCATTTTTGTCTAAACCTATAGAAACAAAAAGATTTATCCTACAGGTGTTGGGTCGGATTTTCGACCCTCTAGGAATTTTAGGACCCTTCACTGTTAGAATAAAGTGTTTGATACAAAGGATCTGGTCATCGCGTATAGATTGGGATGAACCACTGCCAGAAGATTTAACCTCCCAATGGAGAAACTGGTGTGAGGAGATTCCTCAAATGGCCGAATTTTCTATCCCTCGTCATTACTTTTTCAAATTCTCGAACTTTGATGTCCAAAATATCGAATTACATTGTTTCTCAGACGCAAGCACGAAAGCCTATGGTACAGTTGCCTACTTACGTTTCACAACAAACAATAATGAAATTAAAACTGCCTTCGTTGCTTCTAAAAATAGGGTAGCTCCACTAAAAGCTCTCACTTTGCCTAGATTGGAGTTGATGGGAGCACTATTGTCAGCAAAGTTAAGTAACAATATTTTGAAATCGATAAAGTTAAATATACCTTGCTTTTTTTGGACAGACTCGACAATTGTTTATTTTTGGATCAGAAAACAACCGGCAACTTTCAAACCCTTCGTAAAGAATCGTGTCGAGGAAATTCAAAAATTGACCCCGCCTCAAAATTGGCATTACTGTCCAGGGGTGGACAATCCTGCAGATCTCGTATCTCGGGGAACGAAAATATCTAAATTAACGAATGAACCCATTTGGACCCAAGGTCCACGGTGGCTTCAGCTCTCTCCTGATCTTTGGCCAAAATTAGACCTTACAGACACAATTGACGAAACCAAACTTGAATATCGGAAAAAATCTACTGATGTACATCAGCTTGAATGTACTACCGTAAATATTGATGACCTCTTTGACTTATCAAAATATAGTAATTTAGAGAAACTGTTGAGGGTCACCGCTTGGATAAAACGCTTCGTTTCAAAATTGAGAAAATGTAGTAGTGTTGAGGGAACTCTAAAAACAGAAGAACTATTAGAAGCCGAAAATTTCTGGATTCGGTCTGAACAAAAAACGTTTTTTGCCGAAGAATATAAATCCTTAATAGAAGGTAAACCGATTGACAAGAACTCCCCTCTGTACAACTTTGTCCCATATATTGATGAAAAGGGAATCATGAGATTAGGAGGAAGATTAGAATTTTCTGACTTTACACTAGGTAATAAGCATCCAATAATTCTGCCTAAAAATTCTAGATTGACCTATTTAATTGTACGTAAACAACACGAGAAGACAATGCATGGAGGGACTGCTGCAACTTTGGCTAAAGTTAGATCTCGCTTCTGGGTCCCGAAAGGACGTCAGTTAGTCAAAAAGACTATAAAAAGTTGTTTAATTTGCCAAAAATATTCAGCCAAACCTGCAGACCAGATGACAGCGCCCTTACCTAAAGACAGAATCCTTGAATCACCCCCATTTGCTGTTTGTGGAGTTGATTTTGCTGGACCGGTTTACGTAAAGAATTCAAAGGATACTCAAAAATCATACATCACATTATTCACATGTGCTGTAACCCGAGCTATACACCTGGAACTAGTTTCAAACATGTCGACAGAATCATTTTTACTTGCATTTCGCAGATTTTTGAGTAGAAGGGGAAACTGTAAAATCATTTATTCTGATAACGCAAAAACCTTCAAGAAGGCTAAAAAAGAAGTTGAGAACTTTTCTAGAATTTTAGAAGATGATGTGTTTAAAAATTTCATTGCCAAAGAGAGAACTCAGTGGAAGTTTATCATCGAGCGAGCCGCATGGTGGGGAGGGTTTTATGAAAGACTCGTAAGATCCGTCAAAAACTGTTTGAGAAAAGTTATAGGAAAAGCGTTGTTGACCTTCGAAGAAATGTCTACTCTACTCGTCGAGGTAGAAACTGTTCTTAATTCACGACCTTTGAGCTACGTTTATAATGAAAATGATGAGCCACAACCCTTGACTCCAATGTGTTTCCTGAACTTTGGACGAACTGATCCTACGTACCCTTTGACTTTCGCTGAAATCATCGGTATCGAAACAACAAGAAAGACTCTCTTAAAAAGAAAACGCTATCAAGAATTGCTGTTAAAACAGTTGTGGAGTAAATGGAAACAGCAATATTTGTTAGACCTTAGAACCGCCCATTCTTTAAAAAATCCTGACTTTCAACCCGAACTAAAATTAGGAGATGTTGTGCTGATTCAAGGAGATAGCAAAAACAAACTGTTATGGAAACTAGGTAAAATCATTAAAGCCGTTCCTGGACGTGACGGTAAAGTTCGATCTTATGAATTAAAAACTGGAAATGGGACTTTGAAACGAACTGCACAACACTTATATCCTCTTGAACTATATTGAACTCTAACGTTTATATATCCTTTTTTATTTTACTTAAATATTGAATTGAATAATTTGAAATGTTCTTTAGTTTATTATTCTTTTAAGTTTGAAGTTTCAAACTTCACTATTTGAATTGTTTAATAATAATTTTCTTTATATTTGCATTTATTTTAATAATAATTCCTATTACTTTTTAATTTGTTAAACGCTTTCCTATTTTATTTTAGATAGAACTTTATGCCTATTATATACTCTAGATATTGAAAAGTATTGTTGATATTGATGTGATTTAATTCAAGTATTAACCTATTGTTTATTCTCTCTTTTTTGCACTGTATTTTTGAAAAATCTGATTGATTAGAAATTTTGCTTTTTAGAAATGGGAATTTTTTGTTCATGATTGTATTGGAGTAGATGAACTCCTATCAGAGTTCAGGTGGGGAGTGTGTAGAGAAATAATATGTCAAGAGATGGCGCTGTAAGCCCATCGGTTTGATTTTATTCTCAAATGTTTAGAATTCGTTGTTCTTGTCTTTTGAGAGAGTGTTGAATCAGTTGTTAGAATGTAGATTTCTTTGAAAGGGATTAAGATCCCATAATATGTCTATTCTTTCGAATTTAGTTAATGTAGAGGCTTTCCAGCCTATTATTATCTTCTTGTAAATATGTAAATATATTAAATTCATTAAAAAATATGTAAAGATGATTTAAACTTTGCACCACTTTCGTTTTGAAGATTTCTCACTCCTTTGTTTAGTTTCTAGTAGAATATAGTAGTTAAATTTCTTCATATTAAATCATTTGAATATATTCTATCTATGGGTTATACTTATATCCATAGCTTGTACTACACCTAAAATAATTACCATATTTCAAATAAAAATATTTTTCAGGCAAATGTATTGTATTGTACAAGAAATATAAAAAATTTCAAAAAAACTTGCTGTAAAAAATTAGTAATATGTACTTACCTATAAATCTTAATAAAATACTTATATTAAATCATAATAAAAATTGAGTTTTTTGAAGGTTTTGAGGTGATCTCCCCCCTTAACTTAGTTTATAAACAAGAAAATATATCATTTATAATTTTTTTAGTGTGTATTTTTAACTTGAATTACGTGGGAAAATGCTTCCAAGAAAAGCGATTGTACGACATTGTGTGTGGTCTAGCTAGAAATTCCAGCGAGATTGGTGCAAACCTCGACGTTTGCTGAAAGCCAAGGAAATATATTGACAACTGAGATCTGGTAAAGCCAGGGGTTGTACGAATAGAAAATTTTTAAAATTAATAATTTCAAATAATTGTGATTATATATATATATATATATATATGTGTGTGTGTGTGTGTGTGTGTGAGTGTAATAAATATCGAAAATTTATTTTAAAGCAATTGTTGACGGTATTTTATTGTATATATCTTATTTTCATTGATTTTTTTATATACTGCATAACTAACTCTCAGCATAATATCCTTTATGGTGTAGGAAATGTTGTTGCATGGTGAGGCAAACGGTATCTCACCTCCCCCTGTAAAAATAAAAAAAAGCAGAATTTTTTTGGGGGGCATAAAATATCTAAGTAAGTGCATCTGACTCTTTTTACAACATTTTTTCCAAATTTCAGTTGTATTTTAATATAGTGTGCCGTAAAGGATTAAAATGCAACAAAATTTAATTAAGCTTAATTTTTTAAAGAAATATACAAGCAAATATATCACATTAAATACATCACATTAATTTTTAATTATTTTATCAGGCTTGTATCTTATTTCTAATGTTATAACAATATTTTACAATTACGTAGATAAAAATTATGACAAGAAAAAAGTTTTAATAATATCCTTGTATCTTGGACATCTGCTAGGAAACCCTTCCTACACTTAAAACAATATCTACACAGAATGTTTTTCACATCGTTTTCTTTGAGGCCTCCTCCTGTAGTGTTCTTTCCTGTAGCGAAAAGCGCAAAACACGACGGCGACGGAATTTTTTCCGCCGTGTGTGTAAGGTCTACTGTTGGAACGACGTCGACAAATTATTTTCCGCCACGGATAAAAACGCCGTGCGCGCAACGGGCCTAAGGGCCTCTTCACATAGGAGTCCGATAGCGGAAGCGTTAAAGTATTGAAATATATTTAACCAATGACAAACCTCCAAACGATTAGCAACGAAATTTTTAACGCATATGATTGGTTTATTTCCGTCTCAGCGCCATGTTTTCTTTTACGCTTCCGCTACCGGACTCCTATGTGAACAGGTGAACAGGCCCTAACCTCGCAAACGTAGAGCGACATCTGTATTTATGAACGGTTAGTTTCAAGGCCATTAATTCAAAAACGTGTGATTCACAGGCAAAGAAGAAGAATTTGTTACTTTGTTACGATTTCGGCAAAAGAAATATTAGATGGATCATAAAATTAACAAGCTACTATTGGACACCCGTTAAATGTTTGAAAACAATATTTGAAATGACATTAAGGAATTTAAAAATGGCTCAATTTTTTAGAATCAGTGTTTCACCCATGTGATGAGGGCAGCAGCGTACGCAGAAATTTTCAAAGGGGGGGGGGGGGTTACTATGAAAGTGTAGGTTTGAGCAATCAGTGCAAAGTTTAAACCTAATTAAATAATGTATGTAATCAGAACCAATGGGGGGTTTAACTCCCATCAACCCCCCCCCCCCCGCTGAGTACGCCACTGGATGAGGGACAGCTGCCCTGAAGACTGATATGAAAATTGTCTTTTACTTATCCTTTTCTACTTTTTACTCTCTTCTTAATCAAAGGAAAACTGAATAATGAAAGAAAAAAATAGAAAGAAGACAGAAAGAATATGGATGAATAGCTAATAAAAGAAATAAGAATATAGGTCAATAATTGTAGGCGTACAGGAAAGAAGATTTTTGACTAAAAATATCGTTGCATGTCTTTGACATCTGTTCAACGTAAAGGGTGAAACAAGACGTAAGGCGAAGAAATTTCCTGACAGCGATATTCATTGCCTGTGGGTAAAAGACATGATGGATAGGGAATTGAATTGGACTTTCGAAAGAATATCAGGTGTATAGAAACAAAATTCAGTTTCTAAAGATGAAACGGAAATGGTTTGCTTGGTGAAATGAATTTGTATGGGACCGGAAATGCATGTTACTGACATATATGTCATATTAGGTGTTTTGATTATGCTATTAGGGAAGTTAATCATTCAAGACCATAACATGGCCTGCTAGTATATTGAGCAATAAATCTGCCCTGAATTAGAAGCTCTCGAGTTCAATTCGCATTGTTGCAGAGATGACGGAAAAAATATGAGAGGGAAAATGCAGCAGATTAAGTATTGCTTTTTCAGAGTTAATAAAGAGAGCTTTTCTTCGGAAAACATCCGTTTTGATGTATTAGTTTTATAATATATTTAAGGAAAAACGTTTAGTATCTTTAGTTAACCTATCAAACAAAATATTTTTTCGACTCTGAGGATTGCGACCAAGACTTTTTCACTTTATGAAATCACAGTTGTGAAAAAAAATTCCTAGTATCTGTTTAAATGTAAAAACAAATTTGAAAAATAAGATGTTGGTAATTATTTGTAGGTCTATTTAACTATGCCGACTGATTATTTTTCCCAAAATTTTTACAACTGATTCATTATCAATACCATTAAATAATCGCAGATCTGCAAAAAAAATATTTTTGAAAAACTGACCTAGATGTTTTAAGTGACTCAATGTGTTTTATGGTGCGCTGAAACCAAAAATGTAACCATTTTGCTCCATCACGCACCGATTTGTAGAAAATAAGGGCTAAATAGAATAGTGATTAAGGCTACAGTTGCCAAATTGTAAACAATCAGTAAAACATTTAATGTAAATTTTAATATTAATTTCCTCAAATTTGAATTAAAAATATACGAACCAATTCAATAAAAGAAATGTATCGGATTTATTCTTGATTAACCTTATGCAACCGCTTTTTCTCGTCTTGAAAACTTTTTCTGGTGCGTTTTCGCTTGAGAGCGGATTCTATATTGATCTGCAAGAGCACCCAGCAGTAATCTGCAATTATATTTACATTCCAGTGTCCTTGAAATCTCCGTTCCATATCTCTAATGTCCTTATGGAACTTGCCAGGTCATGGCCGAACGCTGGCATTCGGTTCAGATCCTGTGGGTTTGAGTCCCACTGTTGGCATGGATGTTTGTAGCCGTTTGGAATCGGCTTTAAACTGTAGGTCCCAGTCCAATTAGCCCTCATGTAGCAAAAAGTTGACCGTAACGCACCAAACTAAAACCAACCAAAACTAAGGATTATACATCAAAGACCTATGACTACGTTGAAATAGTTGAGAATCATCGCTTTAAACAGTTTTATAATCATAACATCCCTGTTTAGAATTTTGTTGTGCGCTGCTCCCGTGTTATCTTTCATCTGGTTCACAATTCGTTATATAATTTAACACAATAACAAAAAGGATACTCCTTGTATAGGTTTGATTATTTAATATATTATAGCGAATAATAATTGAATATCGAAAGAGTTGTCCTTGTTAAATATCCATCACTCTTTGGCAGGCCCGGACTTAGAGACTCAGGGCCCCTAGGCACTTGACATTTGGGCCCCCCACCATCTCGAAGCTATTTTGGAAATTTAGCAAATTAAATGCACTAGTACAGAACATATAATTTTAAATCGACTTTAATGACTTTAATAAACATCAGAATAATACAGTCTATGTTACTTCTTGCATCGACATATAGAATGGACCTGCCTGCACGTGGCCTGGCAATGCTAAGCGTGGATACTGCAGGCGAGAGAGAGGGGAAACGAAGAGGTCTAATTCTAGCTTTGTTGCGCGCAGGGCTGTAAGTTATATTATAAGCGCCCTGTTTTGGCAAAATGTAGTAAAAATATTTATTATAATACTATTTTCGATAAAGCTTTTTGATAAGGCAAGCCAGGCTTTTGAGCTAATGTAAAGCCACCGGGGCCCCTAGGCCGGGGCCTTGTAGGCCTAGGCAGAAATCCGGGACTGCTCTTTGGACTCGTTAACCTCTGTTCGACACGACGGTCTTCATTTAAAAAAAAAATCCTTCCTTCCCTCTTCAGTTTGGAAAGTTTCTGCTTCGACTTGCCAAACATTCATTTTCGGCTGTGTCGTACATTTTCCTTTATTATGATCTTTCGGAAACTGACATGCCTGTAGTCAAACAGCTTATACTAGTGTGAAAGTAAAGTAATATATTGAAAAATTTTGAATCTACAGGATAAAATAATCCTCTCACACAGATAGGGTTGTTTTAGCAAGATTTTCGCAAGCAAGTAGTAGACCTTGATTTAACATTTAGATTAGCGTGTGGAATGGGTTTCAGACTCCTTAGCTCTCCTCCATAGGTGCGTCACTTTATTACATGACACAGTTCACCAACATGCCACAGATGGTGAGTCTGATTTCCGTTCGTTTTTAATAAGTGATAAGTCGTTTTTAATCAGTTCGTTTTTAATAAGTGAAGTACAACGAATGTATGAAGTGTAAGAGGCAGGGTAGGCAGAGGCTAAGGAAAAAAAAATTTAATTAACATCAATATATAAATTACTGTAAATATATTTTGGCAAAATCTATTTATGTGCATCTCCTTAAACCTTCAAAATACTGAATACGCCAAATCACGATCTCTCAATATATATTCAACGATAAAAAACACAAGCACTTAACTGCAAGAAAATTTTGCAACCTTATCTATTTTTTCTCTTTCTCTTAATACGAAAAAAAATTTAAACGTGGTTTGCGATCTTTAAATAACTTTAATGAAAATAATCCTCCATTTTACCAAAACACCGCGTACATTATTATAGTCTATTCAAATTCCTTTCCCTTAAAATTAGTTTTCAGACACCTCAATGTGTTCAGCCAGCGATAGAGCCTCTAGCTTCCTAATATTAGGCCGAGTTCGTAGGCGCGAGGAATCTTCCCTTTTAGTATTGTTGAATGTTTCCAAACACTGCTGCAGTGATCGCGCTAGAACATTTGTTCATTATTTCCGAATTATATTATCTATATATATAAAACAGTTCCGTAACTGACTCATTCATTCATTCATTCATTCACTGACTGACTGACATACAACGCACAGACCAAACCGCTGGACCTAAAGGGCTGAAATTTTGCATGGCGATTCTTCTTATAGTGTAGGGGTGCACTAAGAGAGATTTTTGAAAAATTATTCTTAGATTTTTTTAAATTAAATTTTTAAGCTGTTTTTTTTACTTTTTTTAAGTTTGCATTTAAAATAATAATTTGAGGGTTATAAAATTTATATCACGAGAAAGATCATAAAAAGTCCTTTAAAATGAAATCTTTTTCGAATCTTTACCTTCATTTCCTGATTTTTGGTGAATTTTTAAAGATTAATTTTTAGAATTTAATTTATTAAATGCTGATCACGTGACTTCTTTTTCTGGTACTTTAAATAAATTTATCGTCACGTGCATAAAAACTAAATAGCCAAAAAATAATTTTTTTTTCTTGCTAATGCGGCAGACGATTGGACATTATCCAAAAAAATATTAAAATACAGTAAAAGAAATGTTCTAGAAACTGTACTATATTAACTGTACTATATTCTTTAGTATTCTTTATATTAGATTTAATTTGAATATCTTCTTCTACATTATTTTGTCTATAAAAATATCCCTTACGATTTTTTTATAAATATATATATATATTTTACATCAATTATATACATTGATCGTCGTATTTATTATATATATATTGACATTAATTGCATACATTCACCGATGTTTTTACTTTGAATGTACTCCGTAGCGAAGTGCGGGTTTTCAGCTAGTTTTAAAATATATTTTTTGTTGATTAAACTTAAAAGTTACGCTGAGCAATAAGTCAGTAATTGCAGTTCCTCGTTTCCATCAATGGAGAGCGAAATGTTATGTAGATCAGGTGACCAACAATTTCTTAAATAGAAAAAAAAGTATTTGCCTCACATCTTTTATTACATCCCGCATTGTTTTTCTCTGTGCAAACTAAAAACGAAAACGCTTTTAAACGACCTCGAAATGAAAGGAAAAGTTGGAAAAGATGGCTTAATTTCTCCGCTTCGTGGTCGCAGCCAAACGAGACGAAAGAAACGAGAGAACGAGATTTCTGCGCCCGGTTTTGCCCCAATAGGTGCTTGGAGTCAGAATGTTGTCCGGCGCGTCTGCTTGTCGATGCTCATGTTTGGTGGTAATATCTCACTCTTCATCCATCGTCTGCTAGTTTGAAAGGCTCTGATCAACATATAATTGCGCTCTTACTTCGTTAAAACTGTAAGAATTCTGCTAATTTATACTTTGTTGACCGTAATTAAGGCAACTGTGTACTAACCCTATTGGATTCGTTCACCTCAATGTTAACCCATGGAGAAAATTTGTCCAAAGATTGCCGACTTGGATTTAAAGATTTAAAAAAAAAAAAAATTGTACTCCGTAGTAGAGGAAGAAATTTTACACCTTGGGCCATTTTTCGTATTTAAAAACAAACTAATGCAAACACTAGTTTAAAATTTGAAAAAAAAAGCAGGTATAGTGTGTTTTAAACGCTCATAAATTCCTTTGGTGGATGAAATTTATAAAATGAATCCTGTTGCAAGGTGCAGAAAAGTTCCGGCCATCTGAAAATACCATTTTTTTAAATTTTCAGCATTTATGTAGCTGTAAATAGAAGACAAATTTTCTCCATTGGTTAACACTGAGGTAAGCGAATCCAATAGGGTTTAGTACACAACAGCCTTAACATCTAGCAAAACTTGGATGTGGCTTTCATTTCTAAGTATTGCATTAACGTATTATTGTTATCTTAATCTGTGGAAGAAAAGATAGAGTGGGACACTTACAAATAACAATTACATTCGGTGTTTAATACATCCACTAGAGTATCTCAAAACAAAGATTAAACAAAAATTCTCTAAAGCCATTCTTATATTTTCATTCTATGATTTTTTGAGACCTTGGAATATTCTCCAAGGGAGGGGGGATTCTGTTAAATATAATAGCTGAAAATTTATACTTGACGGTCTTCTCTCAAATTCTCCACCCCACCTCCCCTACTTACTTGGCCTTGCACTTCTCGCTGGGGAAGAAAAAAATAAATTTTTCCATGTACCCTTTGAAGAAAACTACACACACACTGAACTGGTGATTTGGATTTCTCTTCTCTGTTCTCACATCATCACTGGCGCCCTCTAGATGCTTTTAACCGACTTAACTGTTTCTCCTTTTATTGAAGTCCAGCCTCCTACAATCTTTTGAAACAATTATAAAAAAAGTTACCTAAATGATACTATTTTAACAAAATAATCTTAAACTTACACTCTAATATTACATTTCCATCAATGCGCATTTTTAAAAGCACGTCATTATTATTATTTTTTTTTTTTAAATCAGAAATCATTGTCAGATTATTTCACTTTCGTAAAGAATCATCAATTATTTTCGGTTTACAGTTTTAAGTCAACATTAAGACTTAAGATGTTGGCAGAATAGAATTATTGAAAGTGTAGTTATTATATGCATCTTTCTTTTGACCTAGTCTCCTGTGTACTCATCTACATTTGAGTCATGGAAGATGTTATAACACAAAAGTTTAAGAATAAGAAAATCCCTCAGAGTAGATTTACTTTTATTTATTCTTATGTCCTTCAAGTTCCAATAGCTTACGAAGTCAACAACTGATTTTCTCAGGGTCAAATGTAAGTATTTTTAGCATACTCATGATTGGCTAACCTATATGTACATCATATGATTAAATTAAAAAACAGAAGAGAAGGTCTTTTATGACCACATATAAGGAGGTCAAAAAATACCGAAAAACAGAGAAGTTATAGATACAATAAGTGTGCGCATTAAAATAAGTTAATGTTTTATTATTTTCAGAAGTCGATTGACATAATTTTAAATTGATTCAGTGTTAAGGAAGTATCCAGAGAATATTTCTCTTATGGTATTTCAATTTTTCCCATCTTCCAAATTTATGGGCAACCTTGACTTATTTAGGGTTCATATGATATAACAAGACACAGGATAAGTATATGAGACAAATTAAGGGCTATTGTGTTCAAACAACTTAAAATGGAACCGAAACAATTCAAGATTCTTAACCTCTTATTGTCTATGTTTCTTTGAAGAGTTATCTGTTTGGTACATTATGAACAACCTACACCATATCTACCCTCAAGTGTAAATTTTATTTATAGAAAAATCTATTACATATTTAATTGACGTCCATAACGTCCGGGGAGTTCGTTCCAGAACACGTGTTACTAACGCGAATAAATTTCGTCACAAATTTGAAAATAAGAATATTTGAAAATAAGTGAGGTTTCTTGTTAATTATTAGACTTCTAGATGGCGCTACTAAAAGTAACTTTTTGTTAAATTGTCTTAAGCATCCTAAAAATCACGTCTCTTAATTTATTTGTTTAATTTTTTTTTTCTTGAAGGAAATTCTTATTGGTCTCAGTGAATTATAGTAAAATACTTATAAACAGTTAATAACAAAAAATGCCAAGAATAAATATTTGTAGCATTCGATTAGGACTGGACAAATAAAATTTACTTAAAGTCAAGCTCCCTGTTACTACACTTACTTTTTGGCTTTCCTGAACCTTGCTGGATTTAGTACTTTAGACTCTTTTCGTAAAAAAAACAATTATTAATCAATTGTGTAAAAAAACAACTAATGAAGGTATTTTGTAAATATAGATGGAATGGCCGTTGACTAGAATTCAGAGCGGGCACTTTGATCTAGGGGAGCAAGGGAAAGTGAAGTAGCCCCTCAAATGCAGAAAGGAAAGGTCTTTTGAGTTTGGAAAATTGGATTAGGACTAAAATGCAGCCGAGTCTCTCTTTTTGAGAAACGGTGCCTTTCACTTTTTTAATATGCAAAGGAGTGATGCAGTGATAGCAGCTTAATATTAAAATAAACCAAATAAAACTTCCCAAAAAGTTTTAAAGAGGCTCTACTATTAAACATGGTTCAAGAATCACGATATTTTTGATCTATAGTGTTTACACTTATATTACCTATACCACTGTGTATAACAATTATTACACTAAAGACAGTCGTTTATACGTAAATTTCTAAATCCTCGGGGTTCTTTAATAGAATTAATACAAAATAATTTAAGTTATATGGTACTGAACGAGGTTTAAATTTCAACTTACGCATTTATCTAGCAGGGAAAAGAAAAAAATTTAATATACCCTCCGTTTAGCCGATTTGCTAGAGGCGTGTCTTATCAACCGTAAAGTGAAGCGCTTAAGGGGGCGCTGGACTGAGCCTCCGATGTTTCGAAGCCAATGTTAAGTCAATGGGGAAGTTCTTAACAAATTGCAAATTCGCATTTAAATATTTTGAGAAAATTTTTTCTGCATAAGATACCTGACGACTTAACAATTCGTGTTTGTTTATCAATTTTTGGTTTTCTCTTAAAATTTAATTTTAAATGACTCTCGAATTTCTGAACTGAAAAAATAAGAGGTACTTTTACTTTAAACTCTTTATAAGTACTCGAGATCAAATAATAATACAATATGAAATAATACGCGGGATTCCTGAATCTTTTGACTTTTCAAAGATACTTTTTTCTTAATTTTACGCAAATTAGGGTAAGAGTAATTTGTCAGTAAAAATGGGGAAATTTTGTAAAAATCGGAACATTTCTCCAAAAACCACGCCTCCCGCCGGCAGTGAGGTTCAGGGAGGGGAAAGAATTCAGGGGGACCCCAGGCGGTAAAACACAAGGGTTGGGGGGACGGTGATTTATGGATAGTCGAGTTCCTGGCGAAAAGAGCACAAACGTTTGCTATGTGCCTTTTCAGCTGACGGGTAAAGATTTTAGAACTAAGTAAAACTTGATTCCTAGCTGGTATATGTATATTGATCACTGGCTAAATTTTGGCTATCATTTTCATCATGTTTCGTATATATATATATACATGTATATATATTTGAGTTAATTTTTGTCGTTATGTAAATAGTTTGCATAAATATCATTTTAGTATGTGTAAATATTTATAAAAGTAAATATGTATAAATGTAAATATTATGTATACATATGAAATGTATTATGGAATGTAAAATTATAAGAAATGTTAATAATTTTAATTGCCCTGACCAATTTATATATATATATATACAGGTAACCCTCCTATAACACAGTACATAGGTTCTTAGAAACTGCCGTGTTGTATGAAACCGTGTTATATGAGACCAAGATATAGTTCAAAAACGGGGGGGGGGGTTTAAGTTCTGAAAACTTATTAAAAAGAAACATTTATTTTAAAATTCCATATAAGCAACTTTAATTTTTATTAAAACTATAAATGTATGCATAACACAAAACGAAAAGAAGCAAGTAAATATTATTTTCATTTAATACGACCTTAATTAAATAAATTTCTTACTCATCACTGCTCAGTACAATCAAACG
>OU015501.1:62953692-62958692 GCA_907164885.2 Dolomedes plantarius
AAGACAGTCAGGTTGGAATCCCACTGCTGCCCGGGGCTTTCCAAACACGTATTCGCTGGTCATGGGAGCTCAGTTTGAAGACAATTCTACTCCAGTCAGTGACATTCCAGGTCGAATGTGCCTGACACCACTGCAAACGGGCTTTTCGGAGTACAGAGGTCAATGGTAGTCGGCGCAAGGGGCGTCGTGAGCTCAGCCCCCTTTCTATGAGCAGCCTATGAATGGTCCTTATGGTCACTGAAGCACCAGTTGCACGTACGATCGATGATAATGATGAATCTGGGGCTGTGAGTGCCGCTTTGACGATTGCTCGGTCCTCACATTCTGTTGTTTCTCTAGGCCGAGCGCTTCCTTATTGACGCTGTGTTCGGACATGGTTCACCCATTCCTGCCAACATCGTTTGATAGTGGCATCGCTCCTATCCAAATGTCGAGGGATTCACCGATTAGACTAACCGGCTTCTTTCAGCCCAACAACACGTCCTCTCTCAAATGCTGACATCTGCGCATATTGTTCGCGCACCTGTATGCGAGGCATAGTTACTGTCTACCTGAATACACGGAATGAAATTCGCGAAGAATTTATGACCTGGAATCGAAATTTATCCTCTTTAATATCCTGCCAGTTAAGATGCTTTGCAGCGTCACATGTTCATTCATTGGCCGCCAAACTTTAAAATTTTGCATTTTCCGTCGAAACATGTATGCATATCAATTTGTGTCCAATTTGCATTACCCCTTCTTGGTGTGTCTTTTTTTTTGTCTAAGACTGTATAAGCTCCTTTGTAGCTTCGAAACAGCCGTATGCAAAAATTATTGCATCTTACTGCTATTTGTGCTTTGTTTACGTTAGTTTTCCTGT
This sequence comes from Dolomedes plantarius, assembly GCA_907164885.2. Lineage (NCBI taxonomy): Eukaryota > Metazoa > Arthropoda > Arachnida > Araneae > Dolomedidae > Dolomedes > Dolomedes plantarius. The sequence continues at coordinate 62,954,555 of OU015501.1, forward strand.
TTATTTAAGACTATATATATATATATATATATATATATATATATATATATATATATATATATATATATATATATGCTGGGTTTTTAAACCCAGATCTGGATCTTTCAATTACCATATGGGTTTATTGAGTTGTTTTTTTTTTTATCAAAAATTTCTCAAATTTCTCATGTAAGAGTTATTTAATTATGTAAACGTAATTATGTGATTTGAATATGTAATTTTGTAAATAAATGAATGTAAAATAATACAAATGAAGAACATATCGTTTGAATCATAATATATGTGTCTCTTTTGCGAAATCATCCCAGAATTTTGGTATTTGTTATGTAATATCAAAGATGGATCTAATCATCCTAAAATATGAAATCTCATCAATCTTTATAACCCTCTTGACGATTTTAGCTTACGGTTCTGTGTACGTAGAGAAAGTTTTCATAAGTTAGTAGAAAGAAAACACACAAATTCTAATATTTTACAGGTTAATTGCTTAACAAATTTTCACATTTTTGAAAATTTTCCCTTTACAGAAATATTCTAAATAAAGAAATGCAAAAATCAAGTACAAAAGAAATAATCCTTATATACTGTATCAAATAAAATACACATATGCATTTTAAAATTGTTTATAAAACCGTCAGAGTTTTCATAAAAGACTTTGTGAGAAACGTGTTCGTAACTTTAACTGTTTTTAAACAAATGTTGTAGGAAGAAAACTCAATTTTCTATTAAAATTATTTTTTCTCATTTCTAAATTGTTAACGGGAAAGCTTATTAATCGATCTACTTGATAAAAACACATTATTAAAAATTAAAATTAAGTTTAATATTAATAAAAAAAATGATAAATAAGGAATTGCAAAACTGATAAATTTATTTTCTTTGAAATTAAAGTTCTGGTCGCATAGCTAGAGCGGTAGATTTCCAAATCCCAACAAACTGTCTGTCTTATCACTAAAATGCAGGAAGTTAGTGTGTGTGTGTGTGGGGGGGAAGAATTGAATGTGAAAGGCTGTAAATAGGGGAAGATATCTGACCCCATCCCCTTGTTCAGTCGAAGTGTAGGCAAGAACCATTGATAGCTTTGTTGACAGTTTCAAATTACGAGGGGGTTTTCTACCCCTTCTCAACTTCGAAAACTATTGCCTCTCTGATTGGTTGCTTTTCTGTCAATCATGTCGACATAGTCCCTGCCTTCCTCGGGAGGTTTCTTGTGGGTTATAGCGAACACGGGGGAAAAAAAATAACTCCAGCGGAGCCTTAAGCTTCGTGTTATGGTCCTTTGGCTTCGTGTTGTGGTTTTTAAGAGTTATGTTAGGTGCGATTCGCTACCTCAGCCGTCGCTGGTAAGTGTACCTGAAATGATACTACCCGAAAAGATGTAAAAGACTAGGAAAGCAGTGATGAAGAGGAAGGAGAAAGCTGTACAGTTCTGCAGCCTAGCCCCCCTCCCTCCTTATGCATAAGAAGGGGGGGGGGGGGGCGAGGGGCTTGCACCTCCCCTGAACGTCGAGTCTTTCATATCGTTATCATAATTGCATTAACCAAAAAATATACATGTGAGCTCCCCCCCCCCCTAATAATATGAAAGAAAACATAAAAATGGTACAAATAAGATGGTACATGTACAGAAAAACAAATGATTAGAATTTGAGAAAAATTGGATGATTTATTCAAGAAAAACAGCTTCACAAAGGGAAAAAGTTAATAACGCGTTGGTCCACCTCTGGCCCTTGGGCAAGCAGTTATTCGGCTTGGCATTGATTGATAGAGGCGGCGGATGTCCTACTGAGGGATATCGTGCTAAATTCTGTCCAATAGGCGTGTTAGATCGTCCAAATCCCGGGCTGGTTGGAGGGCCCTGCCCATAATGCTCCAAACGTGCTCAATAGAGGAGCGATCCGGTGATCTTGCTGGCCAAGGTAGCGTTGGGCAAGCACGAAGACAAGAAATAAAAACTCTCGCCATGTGCGGGCGGGCATTATCTTGCTGAAATGTAAGACCAGGAGGGCGTGATATGAAGAGCAACACAACGGGGCGTAAAATATCGTGGAAGCACCGCTGTGCTGTAAGGGTGCCGCGGATGATAACCAAAGGGGTCCTTCTATGAAATGCAATGGCACCCCAGACCATCACTCATGGTTATCAGACCGTATGGCGGAAGACAGTCAGGTTGGTATCCCACCGCTGTCCGGAGCGTCTCCAGATACACTGGTCATCGGGGCTCAATTCGAAGCGGAACTCATCACTGAAGACAATTCTACTCCAGTCAGTGACATTCCAGGTCGAATGTGTCCGACACCACTGCAAACGGGGTTGTCGGTGTACAGAGGTCAATGGTAGTCGGCGCAAGGGGCGCCGTAAGCTCTGCCCCCCTTCCCTGAGCCGCCTATGAATGGTCCTTGGAGTCACTGAAGCACCAGTTGCACGTACGATCGATGATAATGATGAATCTGGGGATGTGAGTGATACTCTGACGATTGCTCGGTCCTCACGTTCTGTCGTTTCTCTAGGCCGACCGCTTCCTTCTTGACCCCGTGTCTGGCCATGGTTCACCCATTCCTGTCAACATCGTGTAATAGTGGCATTGCTCCTATGAAATGTCGAGGGATTCGCCGATTCGACCAACCGGCTTCTTTGAGCCCAACTACACGTCCTCTCTCAAATGCTGACAGCATATGCGCATATTGTTTACGCACCTGTATGCGAGGCATAGTTTCTGTCTACCTGAGTACACGGAATGAAATTCGCAAAGAATTTATGACCTGGAATCGAAATTTCTCCTCTTTAATATCCTGGCAGTTATGTAGTTAAGATGCGCTGCAGCGTCACATGTTCATTCATCGGCTGCCAAACTTTAAAATTTTGCATTTTCCGTCGAAACCTGTATGCATATCAATTTATGTCCAATTTGCATCACCCCTTCTTGGTGCGTCGTTATTTTTGTGAAAGAGTGTGTATGTATGTACATATATACAGGGCCGCCCAGAGGGCGGGGGGAGGGCAACTGGGGTACTTTGCCCCAGGCCCCCAACTGCCGGAGGGGCCCCAAACAATTTTTAAAAATTATTTATTAGAATTCCTCCGAAAGAAAATTCTGAAACTTGTACCGTACTTCAAAATTCAAAATAATCTCCTTAAAAAAGGGGCCCCTCCAAAAATAAAAAAAAATTATTCGATTAATCAGATTTCTCTTACTACAAAATATTCTTCTGAAAAATAGTCTTGGGGCCCCCGACAGAAGTTTGCCCCAGACCCCGTAAAGTCTCTGTTCGGCCCTGCATATATATATATATATATATATATATACAGTAACCACCGCTTATAGTGATCACTGGTTATAAGAATCAACCGTTTATAAGAATCAATATCGCGAAGACAAAAACAAATGAATTATTTCCATGTTAAAATTTTCGCTTTAAAGAATCAATCCACCGGTTTTAAGAATCAGTTTACACTCTTCGCTTTACTTCCATTTTTCCAAAAAACCTACTTAAACCCTCAAAAGGCACGAAGTTCGTTCTTTTTTTTAAAGAAAGATTGATAAGATGGGATGGAATATAGTCGTAAAATTCACCCCTTTCTTTATTAAACATAACATAAACAACACTGTCCTATTAGCTTGACCCGGGGGCAACTTTACCCGTCCGAGTAAATCTTCGTCTGAGACTATAAGTATTGAAAGAGGTATAAACAGCCTTCTGAAAACTTCATTACGTCAAACTACAGTAGAAAACTTTTTCTTGCTCCCTTCCTGTAGTTGAAATGTTAAAACTGTTAAGCAGGTATGTTGTAACTTGTAACAAATATTGTATTTTTTTCTTCTCTTACTATAATCATGTGTATCTACTTATAGGTCTAAAAATTAAGTTTTATTTTTAAAACTATAAAAAAAAATTTAATAAAAGATAGTTAATGTAAATTAAAGAGTATTTTATGGTAAATTATCTAATATATGTATATATAGGTGTGTGTGTTCCAGTCCAAAAACCTAAATTTCGGTTATAAGAATCAACCGCTTAAAAGAATCAAAAACAGTAATAACAAACGTGATTCTTATAAGCGGAAATCACTGTATATATATATATATATATATATATATATGCCTTATTCACAATTATAATTTATTTTTTCTCTGGAC
>OU015501.1:62963692-63011192 GCA_907164885.2 Dolomedes plantarius
AACCAGTGCATTTGTCTTCATGGTGTCGAGTATTCTTTCACCTTTTAAAGAAGTAGCATACATTATGCCAGTTAAATGTATAAATTTTCAAACTTTACATGATATGACAAAAAAAGTAATACTTGGGTTAGAAAATATTGGCTTAAAAGTTATTTGTGTTGTAACTGATAATAATGCTATAAATGGTAGAGCTTTAAGTTTACTTGTTCAGCCACCACAAAGGTCATTTGTTTATCCTCACCCAACAGATAAAGATAGGCCACTGTTATTTTTAATAGATTCTGTGCATAATTTTAAAAATATAAGAAATAACTGGTTGAATCAAAAAAATCATGGCACATGCTTTTTTTATCCTGACTTTGATAACTCCCAAACTTCATCTTTTAAGACAGCATCATTTATGGCTCTAAAAAATATATATGAAATTGAAAGCAATGAGATTATTAAGTATGCAAAAGGGTTAACTTTAAAGAGTCTTTCACCTACTAATTTAGAAAGGCAAAATGTTAAATTGGTCTTAAAAATTTTCAACAAATTTGTAATACAGGCTTTATTAACTCTTGGTCCTAAACATAATGTTCCACATTTTGATGACACAGCAAAGTTTATTGAAATAATTTGTAAATGGTGGGATATTTTTAATGTAAAAACTGTTAATAAAGGAATTCATCAAAGAAATGTGTTTATGGAACCACTTAATGGGGATACATTTGATGAAAAATATATATTTTTAAATAAATTTCTAATTTGGCTTGATGCATGGGAAAACATGAACTGCACTACTGGTGCATTTTCTAAAGAAACTCACAAAGCCCTTGTGCAGACAACTCATGGGATGTTAGAATTAACCCGTTACTGTATTGATGAGTGTAAAATGAAATATATTTTAACTGGAAAAATTCAGACTGATTGTTTAGAAGCAAGATTTGGAAAATATAGACAAATGGCCGGTTCTCAATATCATATCTCAATGAGGCAACTATTAGAGTGTGAAAAAAAACTAAGGTTACAATCTTGTATTAAATTAGAATTACTGTTAAGTTCTAGAGTGGTTCCACTTACACATTTTGATGGTGAAAGCCTTGATATTGGGGCTTATCTTAAAGAGAAGGATGATGGTTACAAGGCATTACCCCAGATAGACATTAATGAAGCTAAAATTACAAATGTGAAACCGTATTTACCTGTAATTACATATCTAGCAGGATACTGTAGTCATACTGTTAATAAAAAACTGAAGTGCAGTTATTGCAAAGAAAATCTGGTTCTGAATTCAGATATAAATTTAGACAATTATAACCTTATAAGAAATCTTGATCATGGAGGTCTCAAATGTCCTTCACAGCTTGTAGTGACTGTGGTAATGTTTAATTATATTATTGTAAATTTTTTGTCATCAGATGTTAAATTGTTTGCAAAAATAACTAATCAAAGACGAGTAATTGTAAATTTAACATTAAACACATTAAAGGAAATAGAAATTATTTTAGAACCTGAATGTCCTAATGGTCATGATGGTGACTATATTTGTAAATTATTGCTGTGTGCATCTACAAACATCATGTTGAAAAATTTGTGTATGAAAGAAAATGATAATTTAAGTAAATTAAAAGAAGAGAAAAAGAATATTAAAAAGCGTAAACTTGAAACATTGCAAAAATAGTGTAATAAATTTTGTTTAAATATACATATTTGTAATACTTCTGTAATAAAAATGGCATAATAAAGAATTGTATTTCATTTTTGTGATTTCATTGTCATTTCATTTTTGTTCTTTCATTTCTTTAAACTACAAAAATCATTTTTATTGAATAAAGTTAAAAACAAGGAGAAAGCTGACAATTTGTGAAGGAAAATCAATTAGTGTTTATATATTATAAGAAAATAACTCTTAAAATATTAATTTGTTTTTGCAATAATAAGTGGTGTGATGAAGACTTGACATTTAAAGAAAATGGGGAAAAGATATCCATTAGTGTTTATATCTTATAAGAAAATAACTCTTAAAATATTAATTTGTTTTTGCAATAATAAGTGGTGTGATGAAGACTTGACATTTAAAGAAAATGGGAAAAAGATATCATTAGTGTTTATATATTATAAGAAAATAACTCTTAAAATATTAATTTGTTTTTGCAATAACAAGTGGTGTGATGAAGACTTGACAGTTGAAGAAAATGGGAAAAAGATATCCATTAGTGTTTATGTCTTATGAGAAAATAACTTTTCAGTTTCCTAGCAGAGCCTTTTTATTTTCCTTATAAAAAAGGTCGCCTTCATTTTCCTAATATATCTTTGACCCAAGTAACTAACACACACACACACATATATATATATATATATATATATATATATATATATATATATATTGATATTGACTGAAGTAGCAAAAATTGCTAATATCAGGCTTAAATGTACACTCACGAGCCGAAACACCCACCTCTCCGCTGAGAGAAGGTGTTGGCCGAAACCGGACGATTCGAATGACCGGGGTATGTGACGTCACGGACTGTGCGCCGAGGCTTTGTGTTTGAGTCGGTGTTGGTAGAGTAGAGACCCCGGTTGTCCGGACATCCGATAAATCCGGGCGGGATTAAAAAAAAATACTAACTAAAATTTGGTACATTAAAAATTTAATTTTGCGAGTGGTAAATACGACTGACCCCTCGATCCAACATGGCAGCTCATCTCCGGAGAGTTGATTCGGTTGGGACCGTTCTAAACAAGTTGGTTATTGACTCATAACTTCCTAACTAAACATACTAGCTCTTTTTTTATTGGAACATATTTTTAGCGCATCAAATCTGATCTAATTAGAACTAATTCAAGCTCTGACTTAGAAAATGATGATGACGAAACCTACCAAAAGACACCTGATACGGTTACACAACAGCTTGGATGTTTCATCTGCCCCAACGAAAATGACCCTATCGGAATTTAAAAAGCTTTTATGGAGAAGCACCCAATTCAAGTTAGTGAAGGAAAAGAAAATAAACTGCCACTGGACTCTTCAAAACTTAATACCGACTTTTGCCGAATGGTGCAAAAATTCACAGAATATGGTTATCATATTCGATTCGGCTTAACAAAGTGTACTGTTCCTGCTGTATGGGCTTTGGAGGTAAAGATGATAGATATTTCTCATTTAATACCGGGCATGACGTTTCTCCTAAGCATATTCTCTACGTCAGAAGTAAATCATCAGAAGTGAATTTTCTTCAGTGAATTTCCCCATTTTTTTCAGGAGAGCTTTGTGATGGTTTACCTCTCATCATGATTTACATACGCGATAATTTATAAGTCTATATTTCACCCACCATCTTGTTTTGCATATTGGACAGTTTTCCTCAAAGAAGCTCCATCCAAAACGAGTCACTTACAATAAAAATATTGAAAATAAAGAAAATTCACTTATGATGGTTTACCTCTGATGTACAGATTTATAAAACCGTTAAGATTCATGACGATTCTCGTTATCAGGAACTCGCGTCTAAGGCAGCTTTTCAAAGCCAAAAAGGTCATGATATTTCAACTATTCTGACTGGTAACCAAAACAAACAGCGAGAAAGAGAAGTTCACATCAGAAGATTAGTTGTTCAACTTTAAATTGATAAACAGTGGAACCTCGTTTAACGAGCACATCGCATAACGAGTATTTCGCATAACGAGCAAAATAAATCGTAAAAAAATGGCTCGCTTAACGAGCAACATTTCGCATAACGAGTGACGCGGAAGGAAGTCACGTCACTCAGATCTTCACGTCACCAGAATCATCAACGGCCGAAAAATAAGTATTTAAGGGTAGTTATGGATGTTTTGAGAAGCAAATATCATGGCACTGGAGGACAACAATGATATTGAGGATCTTGTGGAAGAGCACAACCAAGAGCTGACCACCGAACAGCTAATAGAATTGCAGTGTCTTTCACAGCAAGCAGTTGTAGAGGAGAGTTTGTCAGTGGAGAAGGACGAAAAAGCAGCAAAGAAACAATCTTCTGGCGCAATAAAAGAAATGATGAAAGCATGGGAAACTGTTGCATCGTAAGTTACACCCTGATAAGACGGAAGACACCCTGAAAGCATCACCCTGATAAGACGGTGGCTATGCGCGCAATAAATTTTTCAATAACAATGCGGTGACAGATTTTCAACAAATTTTAAAGCGCCGAGAAAAATAAATGTCGCTAGATAGCTTTCTAGTAAAAAAAATAGGTATGTGTCATAAATTCGTAAATAATAAACTACATATGGATGATTTTGCTCCTTAAGAATTCATGTATAAGTAATTTTCTTTAAATAATAAACGTTACATCTAAAAAATTTTGAGTATTTTTTGGCATGGAGCGCATTATCGTATTTTACATTATTTTAAATGGGAAAAATTGTTTCGCTTAACGAGTGTTTCACATTACGAGTAAGACTCTAGAACGAATTATGCTCGTTATGCGAGGTTCCACTGTAGTTTTGTTTATTGGGAGGCAAGGCGTACAGAGGCGATATTATATGATTTAAGAGGCGATTGCATACAGAGGCGATAAAACAGAAAGGGCTTATACAGTGGACTCTACAGAATATCATGGTAATTTTCTTGAACTGGTCATGTTGGTTGCAAATTATGATGTGATTTTACAAAATCATGTCAGAAAGTTTACTGAAGACAGCAAAAAGCACAGAATGGAAATAATTAAAAGAAAAACTACAGGAAAGTTCACTAAAGGACCGATACGTCGAGGCTCCCTGTTGACATTTTTGTCAAATTTTTTTATCAACAAGCTAAGTAATTTGTTCGATGGGCCGTAATATTATTTTGAAAGACCTTCACACTAGCATAATACACAGCGGGATGGTAGATAGTGCACAATATGTAGCTATTTTGGACCAATTGGCAATTTGCGCCCGCTATATCGTTCAAGGAAAGCTATATGAAAGACTTATAAAAGTAACAGTAGTTGATGATTCAAGAAGACTTGCTTTTTACGAACTTAATACAATCAAAATTAGCCAAGTGTGACATTGCAACATCAAATATTATTGCGTGTTCACTTGACAGAGCTAACAATATGAACGGATGTTAGATCAGTTCAAAAGAGAAAACGAAGATCTTATTTACACTCACTGTAAGGGACACGTACTTAGCTTAGTAGTGGCTGATTCAACAAAGTTTCTCTAAGAAGAAAAAATATTTGAATTGGTGGAAGAATCTGCTGTTTTTATAAGATCATCTTAGAAAAGAATGGCCTATAGCAGAGAGAAACAAAAAAAAACACCATATTGCTCATAAAAAACTGTGCAGTTTGCAAAAAATAAGAGCCACAAGGTGGTGGAGCAAACATAAAACTCTTTCTTCGATTATTGACAAAGAGTTGTTAAGGAATGAAGAAAGTGTAAACCTAGAGAAGCTATTCAATTTTATTACCATTTTAAAAGAAATATCAATTAGAAGTTTTGACAGCAAATCAAAGTTCATGTCAAGCAATTTCATTAATCAATGGTCCAAATTTGAGAACCTATTTATGTCTATTGTTTTGCTAGATTTATTTCTGGTTATATCTCCTGTTTCAAAATATTTACAAAGTAAAACCTTTGACTATTCTACCACCTGGAACTTGGTACAGACGCTGCTTCAGCAAGTAAGCGACAAAAGGAGTGATAAATACTTTGAGGTTCTGTATTTAAAAACAAAATATTATGCTAGTTCAGTTAATAGCAGTTTAGAAGATTACAAGATTGATGTAGAAGTGGAAGTAGATTTCAAGGGAAAAAGAACCTCAAAGGAAAAGGTAATGCCTGGTGAAAAATCAAAAGACGAAGCTCCTGGAATCTCAACTGTCCAAAACTATAAATTTGTCTTTTTCAATATTTTAGATTGTGCTAACACGAGTATCGAAGAGAGATTCAGTCCAAACAAAGAAATTTTGAGAGATTGTTCCTGGTTAGACCCAAAAAAATTTCATGAAATCGTAAACCTTGATAGTTTTTCTACGGATGTCCTTTGCTGCATTCCTAAGCTTTGTAAAACTGAAAGAAGACGATTATTAGTTGAGCTGAACAGTTTGCAGATCAATACAAAAGTTTTATGACAAGTGCAAAATTTGAGAACGAAAATGGAAGAGCAAAAAAAAAAGAGACAAGCTGAATGAAGCTGAAAAAATCTGTGAAAAGGACGATTTAGAATCTGAATCTGAGGAAGAAGATCTTTATGGATACTGCTCTGACAAGAAACAATGTTTTCAGTGTTTGTCGTATGCCTTTTCTGTTGTTTTCCAACTCTCACAATCTGGACTATTTACCAACCTGTATATTGCTTACAAATTTGTTCAAACTATACCTTGTACCCAAGTCACTTATGAAAGGGTGTTTTCTAAACTTAAAATCGTTAAAAGTCGAATTAGGTCTACTTTAAGCCAAGACCTTATGTCTAATCTCCTATTTATTAATGTAAAAAGAGACTTATTTTATAATTTAGATAAAAATTTAATTATAGATGAAATAGCCAGGATTAGTGAAGAATTGACCAAAAAGCTGTTAGGTTAGGTTATTTCTTAATTTAAATTGTAAATAATTCCTTTGTATCATCTATCTATTTTTCTTTTGATTTTAAAAACGTAATCGTAGTAAAGTACAACTTTTTTTTTTACATATGCTTGTCTTACTCATTAGTGTGTTCCCTAATTATTTTTCATTTTTTTTTATTGAGGTATTGCAGTAGGATTTAGATGATGGATTTAGCCCAGGTTAAGTTGCCTAAATCTAAAAAATTTTCTCAGTGTCATTTTCAAGTAATAAACCACTTGTAATTGATTACTATTTTTTCTCGTGTGTAACAAATTTAAACATAATGAAAATAACATAAAATGCATTGCAAACTTAAGTAAACTGTAACAGAATAGCTTAACTTTTGATAAAGATCCTGCCCTTACTCAAATACTTTCTAAGGTCCAAAATAGCAAAAAATATGGTTTTCAGGCATGTGGTTTTCAAATATTGTCCAGGGTAGGACCCTCGGACCCCCCGCTTGGTAAGGGGGCCCCTCCTCAGTCTCTAGCCGAGGGCCTCCAAAGGAGCCAGCTCGGGCCTGGAGGGAATAAATTCTATGAAGTGCGTTTCTGCTTGCAGTTTGTCTCGTAACTCCTACAATGTATATCAAATAGTATCAGGATTTAAAAGAAAGAAAAAAAATGTTAAGGGTATAATCGTTAGCTATGTGTAGACATTATACTTTTAAAATAATGCTTCTTTTATATAGTGATGTTGCCTGGATTTTCCCTTCAAAGCTTAAACTTCCCAATTAAACGACCAATAATTCATTAAAAAAAATTCTTTAAAGAGAGTGCAAAAAGTCTTATAAGAAATAAATTATTTAATAATTTCTTTCTGTGAATGAGTTTTAATGAATAAAGTGAACAGCAAAACATTTACCTGACTGGACATTAAAAAAAAATGCTGAACAACAGAAATAACTCAAAACACGCAAAAAATAATTAAAATATAAATAGCATAAAAGAAGGCACGTGCATGTGATGAAACCGCATACAAAGCATTGGATTTTGTGGTATTTCCGATCTTGTGTAGTACAGACAAGCACGGCAAAATGACATGATTCAGTTACACGTGTTTCCAATCAATCATACCAAAGGAAATAAGTATCAAGGGAAACATAGAACAGAAATATTACTGCGCAACTTTTCTACTTTTTTGGGGTGATTTTAATTCTAGATTTAGTTAACTATTTCTAAGGGAAATGGAAAGCACTAGAAACTCCGGAGAGATTTCAAGTAGTTTTTACGACAGCACTATGTTTCGACATTCAGATGGTGGCGTAATTAGGTTAGGGCGAATTAAAGTTGTTACAACTGCCTTAGGAAATTCCGCACTGAAGGAAGACATCACATTAATTTCCATTCGCGGCAGGCATATCTGGTGTCACTTTAGCTGTAATGGCAGTAATTCTGGAACAGATCTCATCTAAGATGGCTAGAAAGATAAGTTCTTGGATTTAAATTTTTATGAAGCATGGTCCTTAAATAATCCAGTATAACCGACAGCCATTTCAGAATCACCGACAAGCAATCCAAAATAACTGTAAAATATGTAAAGATGATAGACATATGATCCAATCTTGTGTTCTTGATCTTCAATGAAGAAATGGTAGACCGAAACTCAAAAAATAGAAAATTTTTATAAACCAGCACTATTTTAGTCGAATTATTTTATCACTCAAGTATTATGTCATTGAAATAAGCGAAAGATACAGAACATAGAGCTTTATAATATCTAAAATTTCAGTTTCAGAAATGAGGGTCCGAGGTAGTCTGGTGGTGGGGTAAAATATTTGTAGTTGAGGAAAAATACATATAGTTGATTTATGATATTGTTGTCACTCCACCCAACTTTCAAATTAAATATTTGGAAGTGACACCGAACTTATAAGGTAAGCAAAATTCCTACCTCCATTGTCCCGGGGGAGCTCCTTTAAAATGAAACAGATCCTGTGATGTTGTTCTTTAGGAACTCGTATAATATCGATAAATATTAGTTTAATTCAGATTACTAATGACACACACAAAACTTTATATATATATTAATTTAGATCAAAGTTACATACTTCCAGCCGTAAAAACGGGACCGAAAAATAAATCACCAACAGTCGCCGTATCTTAACATAACAATAATAAAAGAAAAGAATAAAACTCAAAATTTAATTGCGTGCTGCCAAACATCAAAAAGTTATCTCGCGAAATGTGGCAGGAGTCAACAAAGGTAAATCAAACAACGAGTGAAAACCATGGTAAACCATGGAGTCTGCGACAGATATATAAAGTAAGATTCGCTTACATTCTTCTATATACCATAAAATAATTCTTTTTTTTTCTATCTAAAAACATACATATGTATATTCAAATTCTGAAATAGGCTTAACTTGTATATACGTAATACCTATAACGGGCTAAAACGTGATGAGTTTAAATACCTACGATCCTACTGCTTTGGCCAGTGATATAGTAGCAGAAACAGCGGAAAGAAAAACAGTTGGTAGAACTGCTTACCAAAGAAACAACACTGACTAAAGAATAGGTAACCAAAGCTATCGCCTTTATTAAAAATACACATGAGCTTATAATCCGTAAATCTGGCGATCACTACTATACGCATCCTATGGCAGTTACAAAGTTACATCAAGAGGTCACTAAAGATATCGTAACCCATTTAGCCGCCTTGTTGCAGGATGTAGTAAAAGACACACTATTTACACTTAATCAACGAGAACTTATGTATGGCCCTGATATTGCTTATATTGTAGATTTGCTTACACACTAAAACACCAATAGTTACTGATGGAAGTGAACTGATAAAAAGACAAAACAAAATACTGGATCAATGTAGGAATATTCGTGTCATACAGGTTAAACCAGCCGATAGACTCCATATTGTCAGAACCATTGGTTTTCGTAAACCAGAAGAGCAAAAAAGAATTGCAAACGACAGTATGGAAATTTATATCCCATGGGCTAGAAAAAAATAAAATTCTAAAGTGGGTAGCGGAAATAAAATATATTTGTCAGGAAATCCCAAATAAAAAAGAATCTTGACTAGAAAGCCAACATAAACACGTTGTTTAGCCTAAGAACCTATAAATATATAGTCATAAAAAGTTGGCCATGGCAAACTTTTTATAACACATCAATAAACTTCTGGAATGCAGATTTCAGTTTATGCTTTCCTAAAGTGTCTATGTGTATATTTAACCCTTTATGTCGTACATTAACATCATTACCTAACAGAGAAAATTGCAGCATAGGTACATTATTTTAATCACTACAACCAGATATAATGGTATTTAATTTTTGCATATTATTTTTTAGAGCCTGAGTAATGTTTCTTAGCTTACTTATTGAGGATATGTTATGCTCGAACAATTTATTTCTTATTTTTTTTCAGGAAATTCAGAAAATGTAATATATTCCAAAATACTTCGTTTAGAAATAGATATCGATTTCGCTAAATGTTCTTGACTTTCAAAGGACTGATAATTTTTAAGAGATTTTTCTAAGAGATTTTTAAATACCATGCCTGATTCTATAGGCGTAAGGTCATTACAATGTATATTATCTATTAAGGAAAATGGTATTTCCATGGTTTGCCTTTTTTAATATTATATAAGGAACTTTAGCGAGACCAACTTATTTAACAGCTCTCAATATTTTTTTTTGCCACTAACAACCTCATATTTACCATCTGATTCTTTAAGAACTCTCAAAAGTCGACAAATACCATGTTCTGTCACTGAATCAGATAACCCGGATAAGTCTTAATGATCAAGTAACTGCCTACCTTGATTTCTAATGGGAAAAATTTCATCAGTATCTAAAAAAAAAAACCTCCCATTCTGACTTTCCCAATGCAATACTAGGTCTAGAGGATGTGCCCAACAGTGGTTTAGCTATTATTTCCCTAGCTTCTGATATTTCCTTATACTTTATCTTCCTAGCCATTTGACCACTTAGCTATCCTTCCCTAAACATATGTTTCTTTCATATGGTATACTTATCTAAAATCTAAAAAAGAAGATCTATTATACCTTCTAAAGCTATAGAGTTCTTCTTAGCAAATAGTATCGAAGGTTTACCTACTTTAGTAAAAATATTAAAATCCTCACTTTTCCTTACGGCGAAATCTTGTTTAATATATTGCTCATAATATGCTCTAAGACGAGACATCGCTTCAGCGGAACTAAGAATTCTATATTCATATTTATTTGGGAAATACGCATAGCTTTAGGTGCTATGCCAACATGTATATAGATGTTATTTAAATCCACTAAAAGTATTTTTAAACCATTTCAACTATATGGTTGCGTCTACAAGGTTAATTACATTTGAAAGGAAGACAATATTTCTATTTATATAACTAATGGTTGGGTTGGTATCGAAAAAGATAAAGTCGTATTCACTCTCTACTGATGACCATTGTTCTCATAGTTTAGTGAACGATTGTTTTTCCTCATAGAAAAGGAATTCAATACGTGTTAACGATAAATTTGAAGGTACAAGATGAAATCCTAAAAATATGTTCTTTTTTGCAACATTAAAGGAAGCCTTATTGGTCAGCAAATCATACAAAGTTAAAGAACAACTATCAGATTGAAATCCAAAGGAAGTAGATAAGTGAGTTTGAGGATCAGCATCTATAACTAGAACAGCACATCCCATTAAGGCAATATCAGAAGACAACCAGAAACAAATTACTTGTCTTGCCTACACCTCCCTTAAAATTGTAGAAAGCAAATTATTTCTTAAAAACTTGTAAATTTTTATTCAACCGATTATATTTTATAATATTACGGCCGTCATATATAGAAGTATTTTAATGTTTTAATTTGTAAACTCATAATCGACTTATAGGCTCATTAAGTACATTTTCATCTATCCTAGATAACATTGCTATTATACCTAGGAATTAACCTATCCGTACTAATATCAATCATTTAGAATAAAATGGTTAAACATCAACTTCCATACGTTTTTCCATTTCTTTATAAAAGGTACAAAAAAAAAAAAAGAACGAAATGAAAAAACCCAATATTACGCTTTGCATATGATAATAAAAACAAATTAGATGAAGCCAGATAGTCACTAGATAGATATTTTCAACTGGATTCAATTAATAGTATCTAAAAGTTCGTCTTGACGAACTGTTAGACGAAGATTATTTATTTCAAGATTAACATGCAAACCGATGATTTGCTATTATCCATTCTATAGAATTATAAAGCTATATTCGTAGAAAGTAAAATGAATTATTCATTAATCTTCATTACAAAGAAACCATAGAATTTTGTATTCACTGATCTCTCAAAACCCCACTCTCTGAAAGTACTGCCAATTACTATAACGGTTGTACCTACAATATGTTGAATATGTCTAAGAAGATATGTCATGGTCATAAATTCTCCTTCTTCGTTAGTAGAAGGAGGAATATATTTAGTAATCAACTCATACTCTGTAGATTTAGTTGTAAAATCATCTGAATTCTCGAACAATGTTGATAACTCTTCTCGACCCATCTCACCACTTTTACTGACCAACTTGTATAAGTTTTAAATTATAGTCTCTATTACTATCAAGATTATATCCTTCAAACGAAGAAAAATAAGATTGAATGGGGTGAAACCTCTTAACCAAGAAATACCTAAGGATAAACTTAATGACATCTAGAGAGCAAGATATACCATGTCAACGTGTAACAGCATTTAAACAAATTTCAAATCTTTCTGATAAATGAAACTTTACTTTACTGCGTATACTGTTACCTGACTTTATAACCTTTGGCGAGGAAAATGCATTTAAAGAAAGCTTCTTCGCATTTTTTATACCAGCATTTAGTCGTGATTGAAAATTACTAGCAGAATATTTCTTTAGGTATTTTGCTAAGTTTTTTACATGTCTTGGAAATGATATGGAAGTAACACCAAAACAACTTTCTACTTTTTGAGCAGCGTTTCTGCCTGAATAGTCATTATCATAACAGCTTAAAATTATAGGAGATAGGACCTTTATTTGATTTAATAATGAATTACAGGGCATTTGATTTTCTGACTAAAGTGTTAAAACATTAGTAAAGCCATGACTGTACGCGCTCATACAATCCTTTTCACCTGCAGTCAAAAGAATGTAATCTAAAGGTACGATTGATAACTATTTCAAACCAAATACACCTTCCCTCATTTGATTTTTGTATCAAAATGACTTCTTTTGTCCCTTAAAAAACGTATCAGAAGCAAAGGAAGAATCTATCGCTGGAATATAAACTTTAATTTTTCCGTATATTTCATAAGCGGAAACGATCTGTGCCCCCTCCTTTTTTGTGTGTGTGATTAAAAGACAAAAATCGACCTGAATAACTTTTATAAGACAAAAAAACCAATCTGTATAACATTAAATTTTTCTAAGATGGATTGTGTAACACCATAATGACCCCGATATTATAAATATAAACGAGTAATATCGCTATTTGTATAAGGGATATAATGAATATGAAGTGTTTTAGATGGTAAGAATTGCTGATTTTCTTCTCTCTCTACTGATTCTTTAGGAATAACCGGAAAAAAGGGTTTGTTGCCTGTTTTAATCCCAAACACATTTATTGATTAATCAGTTGTAAGAGCTCTTTAAACCGCGTTTTACAATTTAAAGCATAATAATCTGCCCAACTGCTAAAAGCATCGCATTTATTACCAGTATTAAATGAATAAAATTTCCATTTCTCTTGATGTCTATAAATAGACATGCTCGGCTTATTATCCTTGATAGGAAAAGTAGATATGTGGTATTTTTTTCGTATATTTGGATTAAATTTATGAAATAAATGGTGGATGAGATTTTCCTATCCTCATGCCCTTTCAAGAACCCTTTTTTTTGTTGTTATCATATTCAAAAATTTGTTCCTGAATAGGACAATTTTTACTTTTAATTCCGGTCTCCCAAACCGAATTAGTAATCTTGAAATTAGCCTTCTTCGGGAGGCTTCTTTTATTTCTTCTTCTTAGAACCCAAAAAAGTCTTTAAAAATTCAATTTCCCTCTTATCTAGAAAAACATTTTCTATTTACCCAATAAACCCTGGATATTCTAGTCTTCGCTATTAAAACTAGACGACAAAGCTATCCTGAATCTTGAATAGCTGATGTATGTGATTTTTTACTACCAAACTTTTTGAAATCATCAATATCGAAAGCAAATTTATCGTCAAATAAAGACGTGGATACTTTTATATATTGGACCTTTATCCAATATATAATACTTCAATTCCAATGAGGATTTTGAATGATTCAAAATCGTGCTAGAAATGCTTCAAAATCGTCCTCTAATCTCTTTGCCATTATAAATGGATTATGAGAAAATTCAGAACAGCATTTCAGTCCTTTTTTTATGATAATTGATCTAACCGTGTTTAATGAGAATAAATGTAAAACATTATTACAGTAAAAATAAAACTAGTTTTTTTTTAAAAATGAAATAAAATTTACGAGAAATACTATCCACGTAAGAACGTAGTATCCACGTAAGTATAATGTAACATATATTTAAATTTCTATTGTTTATCAATAAGATATACCTATTCCGAAAGTAAGAACGTAACAAAATATTTATTACATAATAGATTATGTAAAATACATACAACTATTTACATATATGTACATTTAACTTGATTTATATATCATATATAAACATTAATCTTACGTTCTTACGTTAAAACTGAATTATAATTAATTATGAGTATTAAATTTTATGCAAGATTCTAAATTTAATCTTACGTAAATCTTACTTAAATCTTACGTTATTACGTTACTTTGTTACGTAATTGTTACTTAATCTAGATTTGGAATTGGTATATTTTGAATATGATAATCAATTACATAAAATACATAAAACATAAAATATTTTATTTTTGAAAAAGGATTCTAGCCAAGAGAATCCAAGCAATCAATTTATAAGGACTTGTAGGGTCTATTTTGTTAACTCTTGAAGTTCTATTTTTGGAAGAGAATCTTATTTTGTCCATTCTACAACCTATCGAGGAAGTAATAAGAAAAGTAATCATCAAACAATAGGCGTAAGTATCAGTATGCATGAAAGAGATGGTGTTAAATTCCAATCATTCACTGCTTTGGACGTAGGATGCTTTACTAGAAGAGATCGTATTTTCTTTCAGGAAAAGTTTAAAGGTGTGGCTACTTATGATAAGCATTTTAGGAATAAGCAGCTTAAGGACATTCCTGATAGCAAGCAAGTCAGCCAAGAAGACTTTATAGAAGACTTTTCAAAAATCCCCTTCTATAAGAGATAGTTTAGGTAACATTTTCTCTCTCAATACAGAATAATATGCTGATTTAAAATCCGCATATACAGCTGTTAAGATTTTTTGTTTATCAACCGTTCTTTAGTCCCTTAGGTAAGCCACTTGATCATTTGTCCAACGGTGTCTTCGGAAGCCAGCCTGTTCGCATGATAATTCTCCCAGAACCAATTAAGTCTTGCTGTCACCATCCTTTCAATTGCCTTACTAACAATGGCTAGTAAGGGAGATAGGCTAGTAATTTAACAGTGAGTTCGCATCTTTATTCTTTTTTAAAATTAGTAGAACAAGATTTTTTCCCCAACTTTCAGGAACAGTACCAGTTACCCTAATATGATTAAAGATCATTAAAACAAAAGATCTTGCGCAGATTACTATATGTTTCAAAAATTCCACATGGACACCCTCCAGCCCAGGAGACTTCATATTTTTCCCAGCGGGATTTTGCCATCTTTATCCGTAGCATTCAAATCAGAGCCTTTACCTACCAAAAAAATCCGCAATTTCTAAAATTAATATAGGCTATTTTTACTGTTTCATAACGACGTTTTGTAAACCATCAGGGCATAACTGACTTATTCTCTTAAGTTAAATAAAGTGGAGTCTATACATCTTAATTTTTAGCATGCACATCAGCACCTCTGTAGGGGGATAATTTGATGATAGCATCTGAAGAATTTATAACAAAATGAAGTGGAGTCCATCCATTTATATCTGCAGAATTCACGCTAGCACATCTTTCGAGCAACAACTGAAAATAATACGAGTTATTCCTACATACTGCAGCATGAAGTGGAGTGTTACCTAATTCATATTTAACATTCACATCACTACCTTTTCTTATTAACATTTCAATTATATCTAAATGGTCATGATCATCGCATGCAAGGTGAAGTAGGGTATCACCATTGTTATGTTTGGCCTTCAGTTGAGCTCCACTTTCCAAAAACAATTAACAATATCCGAGTTACCTAATTGTATTCCATAAGGCAGAGGGGTAGTATTAACTTCAGTTTCCAATTCACATCTGCGCATTTCTCCAAAAACAATTTAATAACATCACAACAGCCTGACCGTACTGCATATAGTACTGCATAACATAGAGGAGTCGTTCTATGATTGTATTTAAGGGAACAGTTAACTTAAAATGGGTCAAAAAATCGAAATTTCAATTTTTACTTATTATTATAGATTGTTTGATTTTGAACGATTTGATACAAAATTCGTTTTTCTCTGCAAGGTTAGTAATGCGCCTGAAAAGTCCATTAGAATTCCAAAACAAAATGCGCAGGGTGGAATTAGACGGAGAACGATTATCCGTGATTGGGTTCTGGGACAAAGTAGTTACAAATTTTACCAAAAACCTTCATCACTTTGGTCATCATGTCAACCGGTTCGCGGAATATTCCTGCGATATCTTTGAGGAGTTTTATAATGTCTGGAATGGAATATTCAGTAATAAAATCCCGAATAGTTTTGAAGAATAATGAGAAGTCGGAGAGACCGCTGTCGCTGTTTTGATTTGTATTATTTTCTTTAGGTTGTTCTGATTTTTCCTGTTGGTTAAGAGTTTCTTTGTTTGCGCTGTTTTTGGAGACAGGTTTATCAATTTGAATTTTCTTTTTGGGTATGTTCCTGATATTTGGGGTAACATTGCTCACAGAGTGAGCCACAGACTGAGTTTCGATAATTTTATTAGTTAAATTATCATTAACCACGTTACTGGGTGTTCTATCAGCTCAAGCTGATGTAGTAGGGATAGGAACTGGAATTAAGAAGGTTTGGGTTTATCTTTAGTAAATTTGTGAGTTTTCTTTTCCTTATTTATTTTATCAAGGTTAGAGGGGTGACGTTCACAACCTTGAAAATTAGAGGTATGATTACCGCCACAGTTAGCACAAACAAATTTATCTGGGTGTCCCCTGACAGGACAAGATTTTGCTTGGTGTTTATCACCGCATAGTAAGCATTTAGGAGTGAGTTTGCAAATAGCACTAGAATGCCCGAACTTCTGATAATTATAGCACTGTGAGTATCCAGAATTTACAAAAGGACAAATTTTAACTTTAAGGTGGTTGATTGTCATTAAGTTGACGAGATTTTCGATGTTGGGGGACGGCCTTAGGCTCGCCATGAAAAGTGGGAGAGGAGTATTTTTTTTAATTCATAAGATATGAAATTTTGATGGGTTCAATACCCAAATCATCTAGAGCGTCAGCAATATCTTGCCCGTCAGTTAGCAGGAAGACCACGAATTAGAATTTTGTTAGGTCTCTCCGACCTAGGATCAACTGATCATAATGGGATCTTAAGATTGGTTGTTTTTGAATGGCTCTATAGCCATCGACATCTCTGAATGTAAGATGAATTAATCCACTAGCCATTTCTGACTCAACAGAGGGGACAGTAATTTTAATTTGGTTCAATAGTTCCTTGTAGTTAGATTTCATTTCATAATAAATATGATATTTCTTAACTTTAATAGGATCCACAGTAGCCTGTGTCTCCATAGTATTGTTAGTTTCATTATTTTGGGGTTCACATGGGTTATCCTGACTGAGTATAGCATATTTATTCTGCGAGACCGGGAAGTACTCAGCAGACCTTGGTCGTTTAGCCGATACAGATTTAATATCAATAAATTTAACATCATCACACAATTTTAATTTCTAAGTTAAATTTCTTAACATGATCATTAATTTGATTATGAAAGGTCTTATCAAACATAGTGAAAAAATAAAGACATGTAAAATTATATATATCAATAAGCCTGTTTTCGAGCACACTACCAACACAATCAAATGCAGTATTCGCCCGACCGATGTCATCGTCAGTAGCTTGCGTCAAAACTTTGTAGAGGAAGTCTAGGTACATTTTAGGAAGATGGTAGAACTCCCATTCAGGGTCGTAGTTAGCGTCATAAAAAACCATGAAGGCCTCAAGTTTTCGCTTAAGAATGATAATAATATCAACATTTTCTTCATTAACGTGTTGAATAGGTCCGGAATTAGCATCAGTAGGACCGTTGTCCGAGTTAGTGTCCATACAGCCGTCGCCAGTCGTTGATTCCTCCAGTTCGGTGTCACATGTCGACGAGAAAACGCTAACCCCAAAAGGGTGAGCAACGCAAAGAAAAAAGCAATGGATGCCAAAAGCACTCCGTAAGCATTCAATCAAATAGCACCAAGCAATGCGTCTCTCCTTTCTCTGATAACTCTCTGACCAATTTTTTCGCGAGATGTTAAGGAATGATATACGCAACCTATAAAAAGTTTCCATTTAAATGCCTCGAAGTTGCCCTTTAAATTCAATGTTTACACAGCTGCATGGCTAGTAGCGCTTATTCGCAAAGCGTTCATTTATCAGTCACAACATCCATGGTATACATAGCAGTAGCTACCACTTATTATCTCCAGAGTTCCTTCACCCAGCAGAAGGAAAAGTGCAACTAAATCAGTTTCGTGCTAGATTGTTTACATTTCGTTAACAATTGTGCAGGTGTTTCTTATCGCTGCATTCTGTACTAAGTTTCCTTTCGTCATTTGTTGACAATTATTTACGACATTTAAAGTTCTAAATTTATTTTAAATTATACGAGTTATGTCGACAGAATGTAAACGTACATATATACACATGTGTAAAGCATTCTTACATAACTGCAGACACTGTATCTCTCTCACCTACATCAAAAAATTTTGAAACACTTCTTTCGAAGATATTACTGTTGATAATGGTTTTTCGGGTTATCGTTTAATCGATATTTGTATGTTTTTCAGAAATATTTCTGAACAATTATGCTGCAAAATATGTGGACAATATATTGATATACTTGAGAAAATAGGTGCAGGTTTGTCATCGTTATTTTTTCCATGAAATACACATGTTGCGATGAATTTAACACCTTTAAAAGCTGCAATATGATGGGAGAGAACAATAGTCTATGAGTCAACAGGCGATTTATATATGCAGTGAGATATATAGGGAATGGATGGGCTGGAATGAACATAGTTTGCAGTATTATGATTTACCCAAACCAGTGCAAAATGCTACTTACACAAAAATCGTGAGGAAGATTTCTACTGGTGTATTTAAGATTGCAAATATTTATACGAAAAAAGCTGCTTAAACAGAAATAAATATGATTGGTCTGTCAAAAAAATACTGTTAGTTGTGATCGGCCATTGTACACCTGGGGGTCACACTTCACAAATTTGGACTACAAGTATTGGTGCTGAAACAAGTAAAATTTTAGACAAAGTAATGTATTCATTTTGTAAAGGTTGTTCCCAGGGGAGGAAGGATAAAATAAAGCTCAGAGTATGAGGAACGGAAAAAGACTCGATAAAATGTATAAAAAAATCTTACAGGCTCTTCAGGGAAAATGGAAGTGGATAGAATTTTAAAAATGTTCAGACGATTTGAAGAAAAATATGCCCAACGCATTAATTATATCGGTGTTGGTGATACAAAAACATTTTAAGAGCTACGAAAACGTCAGATTTATGACCTAGATATAGAACTAAAAAACAATGTGTGAACCATGTGCAAAATAGCATGGGAACCCGACTGAGATATATAAAAATGAGGAAAAAACTAGATTTTGGTAAACCTCTTTGTGGGAAAGGCCGTCTAACACGCGATTAATTAATGAAATAACCATTTATTACGGTAATGCCATAAGAAATAACAAAGAGTTATGGATATGCAAAAGGCTGTATGGACCATTTATTATCATAAACGCTGTTGTGATGAAGAGCCGCTCCATGACTTTAATTCACATGGAAAAAACTCTTGGTAAAAATGCCAAAACGCCAAAGCTACAGGAGAAGGTGATAAATTTCACCACGAGAATATTGTATCAGTAGCAGTAATGAACGTAATAAAACAAGTTTTTAGAGATTTGTCGGATCCTACTCTTCTTCAACGCTGTCTTCAAAGGACTCAGAATGTTAACTAGTCATTTAACTCCACAGTATGGAGATTTTGCCCGAAAATTAGTGACTCAAGCAGAATTGTAGCCGACTTGGCAGAAAACGAAACTGTAATCATCTTCAGTGAAGGAGGCAAAGGGAGGTTACGTACTATGAAACAGTTGGTATGGAAGATTGGAGAGCTCACTTACTGCTGCTGGCGAATTGGACAAACAACGTCTGAAACAAGCTGAAAAACATGATACAGAAATGTATTTGGAATATAGGATAGCCAAACGTCTAAATTTTATAACAAAAATATTCCATAAAGGAAGGTTCTTTGTATAGAGAAGGAAATTTAATTTTTTGAAAAGTACGTATTACTTTTTGAATTATGCATTTTAAAAAGCGTATGTAAATTATCTCAATACGTTAAATGTTTAACAAGTTCAATAATTAAATGGAATATTTGAAATTGGCCACAGTGAAATTTTGTATGTGATAAAATAACTTATTTGTTTCAAATGTTTATATTCCTTACACTGTCATTTTTGTGAAGATATTTCAAAATTTATTAAATTTTATTACATTTTCACTGTCTTCAGTTCCAAGAGCTATAAGTTAAATATAAATACAATCGAGTACATATAAATATCTTAAAGAAAAAAAAAATAATCAATATTTCAACTTTAAATGCAAATATCTTAAAATGTGGTGTTTCGACATTGCAGGCATGATATCTTGAGAACCCTTTCATGAAACACATTGAAATTTTCAGTTAATATAAAAGACATGATTTTCTATACAATGACTAAAATTTTATTACTATAAGGAAAATTAAAGATTTTACACAAAATTTTGAATTTAAAAATTTCACCTAATTAACATTTTAATATTAATTTGAAGTTCAGTTAGAAAAGGATTTTTCGTCAAATTAAAATATAGACAATTTCCTTTAATATAAAAAGGTATTTTCTTAAAATAAATTAAATATACAAAACTTATCGGGCACACAATGATACAGCAAAAATCCATAATAAAAAACACATTTTATATATTAAAAATATTAAAAAACATTTAACTTGACGTAAAATTTTTATACAACAAAATATTTAAAGAAATATACTTCAAAATTTTGAGTTGATAGCTTCCAATTTAGTTCATAAAAAAATTCTGAATACAATATTTTACAATTTAAAACCACTCAGGTGAACTGACCCCTTAATATATTTCCGATCAGTTGAACTTTCTAAAAACAATTTAATAATTTTATATTTACCACATCGCATTGCACTTAATCTTAATAAGATCAATATTAATATCATTTTCAGGATCATCACAATACGATTGATTATACTCTAAACGACGAAGAAGATAATTCAGAGGGGTAAAACCATAATATCTATCCCTAGCAATCACATCAGCGCCCCTTTCTATTAACATTTTAACAAACCTCATAGATCCGCCGATTACTGTCTCGTGAAGCAGGGTTTTGCCCCCGTTACATGTAGCATTGAAATCAGCTCTTTTGTCTACAAAATACTGCATTTTCCAAACTTTTCCTTATATGTCAAGATCACATGGGGTTCTTCCCGCGTTATCTCTAGCATCCACATCAGCGCCTTCGCTTTCTAAAAAGTCTGCAATTTCTGAATTTTTATTGTGCACTGCCAAGTGAAGCGGGGTTTTGCCATGCCTATCCTTAGCATTCACATAAGCACCTTCGCATACTAAAAAATCCACAATTCCTAAATTATTATCGTTCACTGCATAATGCAACGGGGTTTTGCAATTCTTATCCGCAGCATTCAAATCAGCACCTTTGCCTACTAAAAATCTCACAATTCCTAAATTTTCAGAGTACACTGCATAATGAAGCGAGGTTTTGCCATACTTATCCTTAGCATTCAAATAAGCACCTTTGTCTACTAAAAATTTCACAATTCCTAAATTTCTATCGCACACTGCATAATGCAACGGGGTTTTGTAAACATTATCCACAGCATTCAATTGAGCACCTTTGTCTACTAAATATCTCACAATTTCTAAATTTTTCATGCACACTGCATAAAAAAGCGGAGTTTTGCCCTCCGCATCCATAGCATTCATATCAGCATCATAACCTACTAAAATTTCCACAATTTGCAAACTTTTCCTTTGCGCTGCATTATGAAGCGGGGTATAGCCATATACAGCCTTAGCATTCAAATCAGAGCCATTGACTACTAAAAATTCAGCAATTTCTAAATTTTCATTTTGCACGGCATAATGAAGCGGGGTTTCGCTATCGCCATCCATTGCATTCAAATCAGCGCCTTTGCTTACTAAATATTTCGCAATTTCTAAATTATTCTTTTGCACTGCATAATGAAGCGGGATACAGCCATTTTCAGCCCTAGCATTCAAATTACAGCCATTTAGAACTAAAAATGCAGAAATTTCTAAATTTTCCTCCTGCACTGCGTAATGAAGCGGGGTTTCGCCATCGTTATCCGCAGCACTCAAATCAACGCCTTTGCGTACTAAAAATCCCACCATTTCTTTGTCTTTATTGCGCACTGCCCGGTGAAGCGAAGTTTTGCCATCCTTATCTTTTGCATTCAAATGAGCAACACCTATTGAAAATTCCGCAATTTCTAAATTGTTATACATTGCAGAAGGAAATGGAGTTTTGCCACCGTTATCTATAGTATTGAAATTAGCTCCTTTGCTTTCTAAAAATTCCACAATCTCTAAATTCTGGCCGTACGCTGCATAGTGAGGCACTGGAAATCGACAGCAATAAAAAATTCTTGTACCCTTCACTATCTGAATTATTAGGATAAGAATTATCTAGTACAAACTGATGAAGCGAGATATTCCCATTAGAAAATCCAAAAGTAACCGTCAAGGTTTTAAAAGTTCAGGATCGGGCAGCTGATTACGTTGGTATCGATTCCGATTCGAGTATTCAATTGAATTTTACGAGAAGAAGCAAAATATAAAATATGTATCATTTATATATTGATTCTTTTAGCCAATAGGGTGCCGTAAAAACGATAAACTACTACGGCAGATTCGCTGATGTCATTGCTTTCACGAGTAATTTGAAATCTGCGCCCCCGTTTTCGTTTTTCACGTGCATTTGGCATAGCATACTTCTATAGGACTAGAAAAAGCTTTGGGAAAGACTTTCATGAAGTCATCAGAGGTATGACGTCATACTTCGAGATCGTTGGATTCGAGAAGCTGGCGGAGACAGTATCACCTCGTTGTTCTCGGGATTTTAAAAATCTTGGAAATTCGACACTCCTTGCGGCTTAGCGCCAACCAGCACGTGAGGGGCACGTGCTATTGAACCCAAAAGCTTTCTGTCTGTGCAATCGTCAGCAGAAAAATCAGTAATTTCGATAATCTGATATCACTGGATTAAGGGCCTGTTCACATAGGAGTCCGTTGCGGAGCGTTAAAGTATTGAAATATATTTAACCAATGACAAACCTCCAAACGATTAGCAATGAAATTTTTAACACCCATGATTGGTTTATTTTCGTCTCAACGTCATCTTTCCCTTAACGCTCTGCTACCGGACTCCTATGTGAACAGGCCCTTATGGTTAATTCGGAATTGGTGCAAAAGGAGTTTTTCGGGTTTCTGTGCAGAGGTTTTTGGGAGTGATAAAGCTTTAGGATGAATTAAAACAGTCTCTGCTTCCATTTTTAGCGAATGGGGTAACAAACAAACAAAAAAAAACCCGATAAACTCGATCTGCGTGTTTCCTGACGTCATCGTTTTCACTAGAAATTTAAAACCTGGCCCCCGTTTTCGTTTTTGGCATCAATTTGGCAGAACATACTACTCTTGGACTAAAAAAAAGCTTTAGGAGAGACTTTCATGAAGACTTAAGGTATTTGACATCATACCGCGAGATCGCTGCCTCCGCAGAGCTGGCAGAGACCGTACTGCCCCGTTTTCTTTGGGATTTAAAACATCTCGTACATTCGAGTATCCTAGCAGCTTTTCGAAACCCGACTTGTGAGGGGCATGTTGGATCGTCCCGAAACAGGGCGGTTTCCTTGATCGGCAGTAGAAAAATCGGTGAATTCGTTAATCTGATGTCACTAGATTTACGGTTCGGGATTTTGAAAATCTCGGAAATTCAAGTATCCTTGCTGCTCTGCAACAACCAATGCGTGAGGGGCAGTTAGATCGTCCCGAAAGCTCCCCTTTTGTTCTATCGGCAGAGGAAAAATCGGTACTTTAGATAATCTGACTTCACTGGTTTCACGGTTTATTCGGAATCGGCGCAAACGGTGTTTTTTCGTCTTTCTTTGAAAAGATCTTTCGGAGAATTGGAACTTTAAGATGTATTAAAGGCGTCTCTGGTTCTAATTTTAGTCAATTTGGTGCCGATGAACCAATAAACTCGTACGACAGTTTCGCTGACGTCATAATTTTCACGAGGATTTTAAACCTGCGACCCCGTTTTCGTTTTTAGTATGCATTTGGCATTGCATATTTCTCTAGATAAAACTAGCTTGAAGAAGGACCTTCGTGAACACTTCAAAGGTTTGATGTCATGCGGCGAGATCGCTGGATTCGCAGAGCAGGTGGAGACCGTGTTGTCCCGTTCTACTCGATATATAAAAAATATCGGAAATACGAGTTTTCTTGCTGATCTGCGGCACCCGACTTGTGAGGTGCAGTGGGATCTTCCCGAAAGCTCCCTGTTTGTTCGACAGGCATAGGGAAAATCGGTAATTGGATTATCTGACGTCACAGGTTTAACGATCAATTCGGAATCGGCGCAAAAGTTGTTTTCTCTAATTCCTTTACAGAGGTCTTCCGGAGCATTAGAACTTTAGTATGAATGAAAGTCCTCTCTGGTGTGCCGAAAAACCGCAGCACTGAGAAACCGATAAACTCAAACGACGGTTTCGGTAACTTCATCACTTTCACGAGTAATTTGAAACCTGCATCCCTGTTTTCGTTTTTGGCATGCTTTTGGGAGGGCATACTTATCTAGGACTGAAAAAACTTTAGGAAGGACTTTCATGTAGTTTTCAGCGTCATTCGGCGGGATCGCCACTTTCAAAGGGCAGGCAGGGACAATAGTGCCCCGTTCTCCTCGGGATTTAAAAGACATCGCCAATTCGAATATACTTGCTGCTCTACGACACCAGACGCGTGAGAGACAGTGATATCGTCCCGAAAACTACTTGCTTGTTCGACCGGCAGACAAAAAATCGGAAATTTCAATTATCTGGCGTCACTGGTTACACAGCTCTGGATTTTAAAATTCTTGCAAATTCGAGTATCCTTGAGTCTTTGGGAAACCCGACTCGTGAGGGACGCGTGCGTTCGTCACGAAAGATGTCTGTTTCTTCCATCAACGTAGGAAAAATCGATAATCGATAATCTCACGTCACTGGTTTCACGTTTAATTCGGAATCGGAGCAAACGGAGTTTTTTTGGGTTTCTGCGCAGAAGTTTTTGCGCGTGATAGAGCTTTAGAATGAATTAAATGCTTCTGTGGTTCTACTTTTATCCATTAAGGTGTTGAATACAACGATAATATCGATCGGTGGTTTCGATGACTTCATCGCTTTCACGAGAAATTTGAATGCTGCGCCCCCGCTTTCTTTTTAGGCATGCATTTGGCAGAGCATACTGATCAAGGACTGAAAAAAGCTTTTGGAAAGACTTTCATGAAGTCTTCAGCAGTATGACGTCATAAAGCTGTCGTAACGTTTTGTACCGCCCTTTAAAACTATCTTTGTCAAATGGGATTTTCCCCTAAGGGCTGCGCGTATCACGTAAATATGGTTACTGTCCCTTGACTGCCTAGTTTTATTCAACCAAAACCTACTTTTTACAGCTAAGAACGTACCCAGCTTTCATATCACTGTTCCTCTTGCGGAGGAGAAAGGGTTGATATATCACGCTACCAGTATAGCTACTTTTCGCCTCCCCGAGATACACATGCATAATCGCTTCCATTTTGTGTCAATTTGCATTCGCAGTTTTTCTCGCCGCTTGGCGAGCGCACTTCACCAAATTTGGCGGACTGCTGGACAGATGCAAAACTCATCAGCCACCTGCAGATCAGAGATCTCTCCCGACCCGTGGGACAACAGACTCCAGAGAAGGTACTTTTCAGGATGCCTAAGATGAAGCGAGACAATTGGACTTTCGAAACGGTGCTGTTCCTATGGGATCTCAAGACTCACCCACCGATCTTCATAGTCGCATAGACTGACAAACATTCTGCAATTTTTTAAGGCCTTAAGACATTTTATTCATATTCTCTCAAAATATATATGTTCCATGGTTCATAATTATTCGTCGTTATTCCTCGTTTATCTTTATTGAAGTCCTTTTTCTATTTCAGATAAAAGATACGATATTTTGTTTAGAATGCGATCTTGTTACCCTGCACAACGGACAAATCGCTAGAACGAATTAATTGATTTTTCTGAATATTTTGAAATTAAATCTTGGTTATTAGACACGGAAATTAGTTCATCCTCTTCTTTCAAAGTTAATTCATACACCGACGTGTCGTTTATCACCAATGGATTTCGAACCCAATCAATATATATATTTTTAAATTTGGAATGTAATGAACATTTCTTTGATCTATTATTGTCAAATGATCAATAACTATTTTATGAATCCTTTTATAAGCCTTTTGGAACTGACTCAAACCTTTCTAAACCTTTCTAAACTACCTTCTTGTGCTTTTTTCTTCCATAAAGTAATTTTTTGGAAATACCAACAATTTATTGGTGGAATTTAAAATATTTTCTTTCGGTCCTTCCATACTTGTATTTATGTTATTGAATTTAACAAAAATATCAGATAAGTAAGCTAGCTTAGCACACCACACTTTGTCATCCAACAAATCAACAAAATCATTATCTTGTTCAAAAAATATCTTTACCTCGTTTTTTAATTCAAGCACGCGAGATAAACCATTTCCTCGGGAAAACCATCTAACTTCCGTGTGCTGTAACAACGATTCGTATTTAGACTCCATATCCTGGCATAATTGACTAAATAGGCGACTTTTTCATGGCCCTGGTTTTATGTAATTAATCATTTTAACACATTGTTCCAGAACTATTTTCAATTCTGATGGTAATTGTTTTCTAATGATTGTTTCCCGATGAAAAGAAAAACAATGGGTAGCGAATATATCTGAATTATGTTCGATTACATGTGCTACAAATCCTTTTATAGATCCAGTCATAGACGGAGCACCGTCGGTGTAAATACCAATGCAGAAATTTCACGAAATTTTAATTTCTTGCAAATACGAATTAATTTCATCGAAAATATGTTCTGTTGTGAAATCAGATAAATCACGACAACACAATAATTGGTTAATTATATCATTTTCGTGAAAGAATCGGGCGAATGTAATTAAGTATGCTTTTCCCGTAATATGAGTTGTTTCGTCGATTTATACAGCAAAATTTGAATTTGTAAGAGCTTTCGCAGTATTTTCATCATTATTTCGGAACAAGTCTATAACTATGTGATGAATTGTATCATTTGAAAGTGGTATTTTACAAATATCAATTTCTGCTGATTCACCGATCATTCTTTTTACAATTTTACTACAAGAGGGTAATACAGAGGCTGTTCACACATTTTTTAGACGATGTATATTGTATTCACAAAACTAAATTACATAAAATTCATGTGTTTTACATGTTCTATTTGACATCCCTTATTCTGAACTATCTTTCGACACCGCAATTTCCAGGATAATAATGCCTTTTGAAGTGTCAGAAGAGGTATTATATCCAGAGTACTGTAAGGGTTTTGGGACGACGTTTGGATAATGCAGATTTTAAAAGTCCGAAAGCACAAAAATCCATAGGTGATACATCGGCAGATTTAGTAGGGATATCAGTGAAGGGTATGGCCTTGATACCAGTTTTTTGTTCCATTTCTTTTAGGAAATTTACAGTGGATTTTGATGTGTGACTGCTAACTTTGTCCTGATGGAGTCTCACAGATTGATGGCACTCTGGGTAAAGCGATGGTATTTTATTCAGAAAAATTGGCGATAAAATATGTTCCTGATATTATTTGGAGTTAATCTTGACATTTTTTTTCCACTCTCTTTATTTTTAACTTGCCATTATAAGAAAAACCAGCAACAATCATGAATCCCTTAGAAAAAATTTCTTTCGATTCTTTGAACCATGTACTTAAATTTTTTCTCCCCTTTTATGATAATTAATGGCTCTTTTTTTCTTGCAATCATTTAAATACACCCATGATTCATCTATTGTGACAATTGTTTTCCATTTTTCTTTGGATAAGTGTTTCTCATATAGAATTCTGCAGCGTGTCCTGCGTTCAGCGATATGATTTGGAAGAAGACGATGCACATTGCGCTTTTTCGCTTTCTTAAGATTTAAATCAACGTTTATCATTTTGTTTACAGTGGACACCGAGCATTTTAATGATTTTGCAACTGTCCTTTGACTAGGGGGATTTTCTTTTAACATTAAACAACGTACCTTTGCAATAGTCGAAGATGTCCGTTTTTTCCTTGGATACTTGTTTGGAATTTTTGTCCCACTTGAGGCTTCAATTTGACGTTTTTTTCCTTTCTTGTTGACGATATTACCTATCGACGCTTTTGATATCACAAAACCATGACTCTCACATCGTTTTTGGGTAACGGAGTATGCATATTTCTCTTCGGAAAGAGCATAAATGTAGCCTTCGAACCACTGCTTTGTTAAAAACGCCATTTTGAATAAAAACAAAACTTTCAAGCCGCAAACGATAATTTTGAGTTTTAAAAACATAGTACAATTGCAATTATTTCTTTTGCAGCAAACCATTTTTTATTACCGCTTACCAAAATCGTCTAAAAAATGTGCGAACAGCCTCTGTAGCATTTCAAGCAATATTTGCTACCTTCTAAACAACACTGGGGGGGAAAATGACAAGGGGGAAAAATGGAAACACTGAACTGTTGAATTCAAGATCTCAGGCAGTGGCCTAAACTGAAATCTGTGTTCCGGAAAGTCCCTGGGTGGGGTTTAAAAGGTAGGAGGAGAGTACGAGATCTCCAGAGATCACCCTTAGGGGTGCTCGGTCTAAATTGAGGCGGAACCATTGGAAGATGCTATTTTGCCTATAAGGTGCTTCCATTGGAAGGTGCTTCCATTACAAGAAATCGAAAACTTTTACGGTGTTCAATGGAAGCATGTCAAAAGACAATATGCCTGTCGCGTCTGGGGGAGGGGGTGGGGAGGGGTGGAGAAAAAATTCGATGACATTTACAATACTATGTGAGGTGCTCAGCTTTTTAGTTACTCATTTGGTTTTATTATTATTTTGTTATTTTTTATCTTTTTGTTTTAAATTTATTGGAAACTTTTGGGAAGGGAATAAATCCTATGATGTATGTTTTGCTTGCAGTTTGTATCGTAACTCCTACAACGTATATCAAATGGTATCAGAATTTTAAAAAAAATAATAATGGAGTAATCATTAGCTATGTGCCGCTATTACACTTTTAAAATAATGCTTCTTTTATACAGTGAAGTTGACTGGATTTTCGGTACAAAGCTTAAACTTTCCAATTAAACGACTAATAATTCATTAAAAAAGTTTCATTAAAGAGAGTGCAAAATGTCTAATAAGAAATAAATTATTTAATAATTTGTTTCAATGAAGTGAAAAGCGAAACATTTACCCGTCTGGACATTAAAAAAATGCTGAACAAGAAAAACAACCCAAAACACGCAGAAAATAATAAAAATATAAATAGCATAAAAGAAGGCACGTGCTTGTGATGTAGCGGAATGCAAAGCATTAGATTTTGTCGCATTTCCGATCTTGGGTAGTACCGACATGTACGGTAAAATGCCCTGTTTCGGTTACACGTGTTTCCAGTCAATTATACCAAAGGAAACAAGTATCAAGGGAAACATACGTGTGTCATTTTTAAAGTAAGAACCGTTTTGTAATGGAGTAAGAGAAACTTTAGTTATGAACGTAAATTGTATCACAAACTAAAATATGAACATTTTTTCACTTTTCAACATAGTCACCATTAACATTTAAACATTTGTTAAGTCGTGTCACCAGCTTTTGCATCCCATCATCAAAGAACTCTGCCGCCGGACCATTAAACCAGTTAGTAACAGTTTCTTTCAACATATCATCATTTTCCAAGCGCTTTCCACCAAGAAATTCCTTAAGTTTTGGAAACAGATGAAAGTCTGATGGTGCTAAGTCAGGGCTGTATGGTGGATGATCCAGTAATTCCCAATGAAAATTGTCAAAATCGACGGCGCGGACTGCTCTCTAGCGGCGTCGTTCTGCTTCACGACAAAGCTCGGCCTCACGTTGCGGCAAGAACAAAGACGCAACTGGACAATTTTCATTGAGAATTACTGGATCATCCACCATACAGCCCTGACTTAGCACCATCAGACTTTCATCTGTTTCCAAAACTTAAGGAATTTCTTGGTGGAAAGCGCTTGGAAAATGATGATATGTTGAAAGAAACTGCTACTAACTGGTTTAACGGTCCGGCGGCAAAGTTCTTTGATGATGAGATGCAAAAGTCGGTGACATGACTTGACTAATGTTTAAATGTTAATGGTGACTATGTTGAAAAGTGAATAACTGTTAATATTTAGTTTGTGATACAATTTACGTTCATAACTAAAGTTTCTTTTACTCCATTACCAAACGGTTCTTACTTAAAAAATGACCTTCGTAGAACAGAGATATCACTGTGCAACTTTTTTTGCTTTATTGGGGGTCATTTTAATTCGAAATTTAGATAACTATTTCTAAGGGAAATGAAAAGCACTAGAAACCCCGGAGAGATTTCAAGTAGATTTTACGACAGCTTTGTGTTTCGACATTCAGATGGTGGCGTAATTAGGTTCGGGCGAGTTAAAATTGTAGTCGTTTCTACTGTGGATGGTGTATAAGTTAAACGTGTTCGGCCACAGAGTCGAGAAACATTACTAAAACAACACAAACATTTTATTATTTCAATTCCATCTCGCTTGTTACATGTGCTCGGGAATATATATCTGGCAAGCCGCTTCTGTCAACACCCACCTATCTGACTGCTCGCGTTGCCAAACAGCTCTGAAAAAACTTACTGCGGCGCTTCGAAGGAGGTGTGGCAAGCAGTCGAATTCCGATCAGGTAGACTGGTCAGTTGTTTTGCATCGCCGCATACTCCCCCGCCAGTGTCATGACTATGACACGTACCTCTCTGGAAAAGGAACAGGACGACCAAAACGAGTTTGTCGTAGTGGAGGTGACTGTTCTGGATACACCTCAGGTGGTTTAAAAGAGCTTTGAGGAGGGTTATAAAAATCACTTGCATGTAACCCAAAGGCGGGCTTTAATCTGTCGATCGAAATTGTCTGTTCTTTATCTCGAATCATCAAAGTGTAGTACTGTCACAACGTTTCAGAACTTTATATGGTCCATCGTATGGGGGTAGTAGCCGTTTCCTTACGGAGTCCCCACGGACGAAAACGTGAGACGATTTTTGTAACTCGGGATGTATAAAAACAGTATGAATGCTATGATGTCGGGTAGGTCTAGGCTGGAAATCGTTAAATAAGCGACGCAGTTTGTCAACAAATTGTTGAGGAGGGTCATTATTCGGTGAAGGGGTGAAGAAATCACTGGGCAATCTGAGAGTCTCCCCATGTACTAATTCTGCTGGAGTAGCGTCTGAGTTCACTTTAACCGTACTTCTAAGTCCGAAAAGAACGATTGGAAGAACATCTGTCCAATTTGTGGTGCCATGACATTTTAAGGCAGTTTTTAATGGTCTATGGAAATTTTCGATTAAAAAATTACTTTGTGGGTGAAAACTCGTAGTGCGACAACGCTGAATGCCGAGTAGCTTCATTAAACTGCGAAATAACGAAGATTCAAACTGCGTCCCTCTGTCAGTAGTAATGTGCGTTGACATACCGAAGCGGGCGATCCAACCTGAAATAGCGCATACAGATTGGTACAGAGTTCTCTCCATCTGCCAGTGATTTATGTTCTCTGTACTCTGTATATGCGTGGATCTCCTCCTCTGGCGGTCCGGATACATAGCATCAAAGAAGAACCCGGGGTCCCGGGGGTCAAAGGGTGACAGTGGGGGCGGGGGACACTAGATCAAGAAACACGAGGGACTTTGGCGGCTTGAATGGGGGGGGGGTTCTAAATGGGGGAATATCTGGAAGACACGTGTTCATTGGAATGGGGGTGGTTCTAAATACCATGTCTAATGTTACCGTGACTAATATGATGACAGGAGTCGGGGATCTGCAGGCAGAGAACTCTGTACCAATGTATATGCACCAAAAGAAGTGCAGAAGCAACTGTTGACGCTGAAATGTCAGAAATTGGCAAAACCTCCACCCACTGTGTGTAGCGGTCGATTCATGTGAGGCAATACCAGAAATCGTTTGAGGGCGGAAGTGGTCCAATAATATGGATGTTTATATGCTAGAACCGTTGTGATGGTACATTTATATTTTGCGCAGCACTATGCGTGTGTTTGTGAATTTTAGTCCGTTGGCATGAGAGACATTCTCTTGTCCACTGAGCACAGTCCTTTTTTATTGTTGGCCACACGTACCTTGAGCGAAGAATTTTTGATGTAGCTCGAATTCCAGGATGTGACATGCTGTGTAGCGACTCAAACACTTTTTCCGATGAGACGCTGGAATGTAAGGGCGTATTATGCCATTTCTGGTATCGCAGTAAATCTTTTTCGTAGTACCTGGATGCTTAACTGTCTCTAATGATAAAGAAGTGTTAGTGCTTAGCAGTGACTGCAGTTCTATGTCCGTTGCTTGAGAGTCTGCTATTTCGTCATAATCGGTAGAACTGGAATAGCTGATTGTTTCTATATGAGAAAGCAGATCAGCTGACATATTTTCAGACCCTTTTATATGACGAATGTCGGTACTGAACTGAGTAATAAAGTCAAGATGACGGTGTTGCCGTGGCGTACACTTATCCCACTTCTGACGGAAAGCATATATTAAAGGTTTATGATCGGTATGTATGGCAAAAGGACGCGCCTCGAGCATATGTCTAAAATGTTTAATTGCAAGGTAAATAGCTAACAACTCTCGGTCATACGCGCTATAGCGTGTCTCCCTTGGGATCAATTTTTTAAAAAAATAACGCAATGGGTTGAAGGTTATTGTCAACCAGTTGATGTAATGCAACACCAACAGCGAAATCTGAAGCATCAACGTGCAGCGCAAGTTGTGCTGTAGGAGAAGGGTGGGCTAGAAGTACTGCCTGTTGATTTTGTAACTTGCGCTTTTCAAAAGCTTCAAGGGATACAGAATCCCAATTAATTTATTTTTACACTGTTGACCTTTTAACATATCATGTAATGGTGTCTGAACAGCTGCCGCGTTTGCAAATGTCTACGGTAAAAATTTATGTGACCGAGAAATGCCTTTAGACCTTTTATTGTGCTGGGTTTTTGTAGACACTTGAGAATTTCAGTTGGTAATGGTAATGGTGTTATACCTTTAGCATTTACTAGGTGACCTAAGCAGGGCATTTCGTTTACCCCAAAAATACATTTGCCAACATTCAATATCAGGCCGTATTCGCGAAACTTTTGTAGGACTTGAGTCAAGTGCTGTAAATACTGTTGTTCTGAATCACTGAAATTAAAATGTCGTCGAGGTATATGTAAACGAATGGAATGTCTCTAAATATTTCATCCATAAAACGCTGGTACGTTTGAGCCGCGTTACAGAGGCCAAAATTTAGATATGGGAACTCGAACAAACCGAAACAGGTAGCAATAGCAGTTTTAGGAATATCTTCCTCGTGTATCGGGATATGGTAATATGTACGTACAACATCTAGTTTTGAAAATATAGTTTTTCCAAAAAGGGCATGTGAAAAATCGGGTAAATGTGGTATCGGATACCTGTCTGGTACCGTTACCGCATTTATACGTCTGTAGTCTCCGACCGGTCTTATCGATGTGTTTTTGACAACTACGTGCAATTGTGAAGACCATGGACTTTTCGACGGACGGTAAATTCCCCTTTCGCACATTGTAGCGAAGTCACTTTTAACTGCATCGTATATTTTCGGATGTAGTCGTCGAGGTTTGCAATGAACAGGAGGAGGTCCTGTTGTTTGAATATAGTGAACCGTAGAGTGTTTTATACCCTGCGACTGGGCAAGGTCGACTCAGCCTTTTATCCCTTGAGTGGGTCGATAAAATGAGGACCAAGCATGCTTGGGAACTAAACTCGGGGGTCACACGTCAGGTTGACCACCTGACTGAGACATATGCTGTTTGGCACACCAAGCCCCAAGGTCAAGAAAGCGGAGATGAGTACCGCCGGTCCTGGTCCACATCGGACTGTTGCGCTGTGAGTTTAGTTTAGTAGAGTGTTTTACAGTTTGAATTTTTTGGTTTGGATTAGTGATATCAGGGAAGTTTTTCAAAAGATCGTAATACCGTGCATCACTAGATATAGTTTTAATAGACGCTTGGGAAGAACTGCTAATGCAACCGTATGATTTTAAGGTTATGTTAGAGTCAATAAGTCTTTTGTGCTTTAAATCGACTATAAGTCCATAATGTGTTAAAAAATCAGCTCCAATAATGGGAGAAGGAACATCAGAAAGTATGAAATCCCAGCCAAACGAACGTCGAAGACTGAGGGATAATTTTAAGTGTTTTGTATAGTAGGTTTTAATGGGAGCATTATTCGCTGCATATAAAACTGCATTACTTATAGAAAATTTTCGTTCTTTTTGAGATATTGGTAAAACACAACATTCACTACCGCTGTCAATTAAATACGTTAGGTTTGTTGACTTGTCGTAAATAAATAATCACGTATTTTTTTTTTTTTTTTTACTAGCCGCGGAATCCTCTGCAGAAAATGGAGCCGCGGCGTTTATTCGTTTTCCCGACCGCCTGTAGGAGAAAGGTTGTTTACATTTTCTGGCACTCTTACCGAATCGGTAATGGTAAATACAGAGCGAACGGCGTGAAGAATGGTCCCTGTTATTACTGATATTTGTACGTGTTCCACTAAGGACTTAGGCCATCCGCACACAGGTAATCTCGTACTCGGCTCGAACTCGAAGCGATTTTTCTCACCACTCAACTTTCTACGTAATTAAATGGGACTCCACTAACGGGGCGATAGGCAATCGGCTCGAAGTCGAAGCGGTCTCGATTCGTACTTATCTCGTTTCACTCGAACTGTTTGGAACGGGAAAAATCGAGCGTGACGCGCGGAATTTTCGATTACCAATGGAAGTGTTCAACAATAAATTTGTAGGAGAAGAGGAAAAACACCCGGAGCTTTATGACCACACGCTCCGTGAATATTCTAGAAAAGATTGTACAGAAAAGCGTGAAATGAAGTTGCACGAGAAGTCAACTTAATAGGTAATGTATTTAATTACAAACTTTATTAATATTACATAGTTTAGTTAAAAAAATTTATTACATTATAGTCTTTCTTTATTAATTACAAAAACTTATTACAATCATTCATTAAAAAATCGTATTACAATTTCACGAAATCTATTCTGATTAAATACATAAAAAAATAATAATAATCGAATACAAAACACAGAGCGAAATTCAATATATTTAATTTTTCAAATCAGTAAACATAAAAATTATGTTTTTAGTTTTGATGAAAAAATGTCAAATCCTGGACTTTGTCGTGGTGATTGCTACCTGAGTCCCACTGTCTCACCTACACAAACACAAGAGCTTAGCACACATTTTTGTATCTTAAAAATTATATGCATTTATAACTCCGATTGAAAATAAAATTTTAAGTAATTTTATAATTTACAAAAAAAATTGTATTTTTATAACATTAAAATATACCGAACTGAAAATTTTTTGACATTCTTTTGACATTCTATAGAATGCTAAAAATTTTGCATCACTTTCTTGTAATTAATGTGGCGCAACAAACTGCCGATGGTGAAAATTCCGTTCCAAGTACGGATGTACTTGTACTCTCCTCCGAAACCTTCTCCTTTTTATCTTACGGTATCAAAATAACATAAGAATGTCCTCCTCATCACTGGAGCTGCTCATTTTAAACAAATAAAAACAAGAAGATTTGTACTTTGCACGTTGAACACATTCAACCTACTGAGAAAAATATGGATTCGTCATCCCGCTTCGAATTCGAGACGAAACCACTTCGAGTGCGATTCGACCCGTGTGCGGGTAGACTTCATAGTTCATGCAAGACGCACATCTCGCTTCGAGTTCGAGCCGCGTACGAGACGACCCGTGTGCGGATGGCCTAAGGGAACGCTTACGACTGCGTGAAATATGAGTGGAGGATTGTGCCATCTGAGATACTTGAATGCTAAGTTCAGAAAATTTTCTAAGGCAATGAGAGCTGATGACTCATATCCGCTAACGGCCCCCTGCTTTTCCCCTGTGGTATAAACTTCTTGCATCGGCGAACCTCAACTATTTTATCGGCCAAAGTTGCTAATTTTGTTAGAGTCTCGTCTGTTAAAATAGACAAAATAGATTGAACGTGAGGAGGTAAGCGTTGTAACCAAATAGTTTTTAAAAGATCATCAGTAACAGAATTCGTTGCAACCTCACGCATTTGACGCAAAAGTAATGATGGTTTCTGGTCTCCCAACTGCAAATCTGACAGTAATATTCGAATACGCTGATTTTCAGTAGCCGAAAACTCTGCAGCAAGGCGTGCTTTTAAGCTTTCATATTTGTCTGTTGTCGGGGGACTAAACAGAAAATCCGATATATGTGATAACGTTTCGGAATCTGTATGCGCAATTAAGCTTGAAAATTTAGTGTCATCCTTAGTTACATGAGACAGAATAAATCCATTTTCGACTTGTAAGAACCATAGTTTAATATTATTTCGCCAAAAGGGTGGTAGTTTAAGCGCGACCCTATCGACATGTGGTGAAGTAGCAGTATCTTCAGTCATGTTTATGCATGCAATTAAATATATACTCTAAAATATATCTATGCTTTCCGACAGAAGCGAATGAGAAGGGTAGCAAAATGAATAATACCGTTTGGATGCAAACTTCCCGGCATTGACGAAAAAGCCCTCGGAAACAGGAAGCACTAGAAGTACATAGCTGGGAAACAGGAAAGCAGAGTCCAACGTCCAGGACACCAATTGTAGTCGTTTGCGTTCAGACAATTTGCATCGCCGCAAATTGTTCTTACAACTGCCTTCGGAAATTTCGCAGTGAAGGAAGACATCACATTAATTTCCATTCGTGGCCAGGCATATCTGGTGTGACTTTAGCTGTAATGGCAGTAATTCTGTAACATATCTCTTTAAGATGGGTAGAAAAAGAAAAGTTCTTGGATTTAAATTTTTTTGAAGCATGATTCTTAAATAATCTAGTATAACCGACAGCCATTTCAGCATCACCGACAAGCAATCCAAAATAACTGTAAAATATGTCAGGATGATAGACAAATCATCCAATCTTGTGTTCTTGATCTTTAATGAAGAAATGGTAGCCGGAAATTCAAAAAAAAGAAAATTTTATACACCAGCACTATTTTAGTCGAATTATTTTATCACTTAAGTATTATGTCATTGAAATAAGCGAAAGATAAAGAACATAGAGCTTTATAATATCTAAAAGTTCATTATCAGAAATGACGGTCCGATGTAGTCTGGTGGTGAAGTAAAATATTTGTAGTTGAGATAAAATACATGTAGTTGATTTTACGATATGTAAAGTAAGATTCGCTTACATTCTTCTATATATCATAAAAAATTCTTAATTTTTCTATCTAATAGTATATATTCAAATTCTGAAATAGGCTTTTCTTGCCTATACGTAATACCTATAACGGGCTAAAACGTGATAAGTTTAAAAACCTACGATCCTACTGCTTTAATCAGTGATATAGCAGAAACAGCGGAAAGGAAAACGATCAGTAGAACTTCTTACCAAAGAAACGACTCTGACTAAACTAAAGGTTACCAAAGCTATCGTCTTTATTAAAAATACACATGAACTTATAATCCGTAAATCTGATGATTACTACTATATATGCATCCTATGGCAGTTACTAAGATACTTCTAGAGGTCACTGAAGATATCGTATCCCATTTAGCCGCCTTGTTGCAGGAAGTAGTAGAAGAACACTAGTTACACTTAATCAAATAAAACTTATGCATGGCCCCGATACTGCTTATATTGTAGATATAGTTACTCACTAAATCACCAGTAGTTACCGATGGAAGTTAACTGATAAAAAAAAATAAAATAAGAATACTGGATCAATGTAAGAACATTCGTGTTATACAGGTTAAACAAGCCGATAAACTCCATAATGTCAGAATCATTGGTTTTCGAAAACCAGAAGAGCAAAAAAGAATTACAAAAGACAGTATGGAATTTTATATCCCGTGGGCTAAAAAAAAGTAAAATTGTAAAGTGGGTAGTGGAAATAAAATAAATTTGTCAGGAAATCATAAATAAAAAAACAATCTTGACTAGAAAACCAACATAAATACGTTGTTCAGCCTATGAACTTTTTGTCAAGAACCTATAAATATATAGTCATTAAAAAGTTGGCCATGGCAAACTTTTTATAACATATCAATAAAATTAAGTAATGCAGATTTCAGTTTATGCTTTCCTAAAGTGTCTATAATTTTAACCCTTTATCTTGTACATTAACATCATTACCCATCAGAACAAAATTGCAGCATAGGTACCTTATTTTGATCACTACAACCAGATATAATGGTATTCACTTTTTGCATATCATTTTTCTTTAGAGCCTTAGTAATGTTTCTTAGCTTACTTCTAGAGGATATATTATGCTCGATCAATTTATTTCTTATTTTTTTCAGGAAACTCAGAAAATGTAATATATTCGGAAGTAGTTCGTTGAGAAATAGATATTGATTTCGCTAAATGTTCTTGACTTTAAAAAAACTGACATTTTTTAAGAGTTTTTTTTCTAAGAGGATTTTAAATACCATGCCTGATTCTAAAGTCGTAAGGTCATTACGATATATATTCTCTATTAAGGAAAATAGAATTTGCATGGTTTGCCTTTTTTAATATTATATAAGGAACTTTAGCGAGACCAACTAATTTAGCCCCTCTCAATCTTTTTTTTTGCCACTAACAACCTCATATTTACCATCTGGTTCTTTAATAAATGTCAAAAGATGACAAATACCATGTTCTATCACTGAATCAGCTAACCTGGATAGGTCTTCCTGATCAAATGACTTCCTAGCTTGATTTCAAAAGGGAACAATTCCCTCAATATCTAAAAATTAAAATATTAAAAGAGAGAAAGAAATATTAAAATCCTCACTATTCCTTACAGCGAAATCTTGTTTAATATATTGTTCATAATATGCTCTAAAGGGAGACATCGCTTCAGCGGAACTAAGAATTCTATATTCATATTTATTTGGGAAATATGTATAGCTTTAGGTACTATGCCAACATGTGTATAGAAGTTATTTAAATCCTCTAAAAGTATTTTTAAACCATTTCAACTATATGGTTGCGTCTCACAAACAAGGTTAATTGCATCTGAAAAGTAGACAATATATCTATTTAGAGAACTAATGGTTGGGTTAATATCTAAAAAGATAAAGTAGTATTCAGTCTCTACTGATAACAATTGTTCTCAAAGTTTACTAAACGATTGTTTCTCTTCATAGAAAAGAATTCAATACGTGTCAAAGATAAATTTGAAGGTACAAGATGAAAACCTAAAAATGTTCTTTTTTACAACATTAAAGAAAGCCTTATTGGTAAGCAAATCATACAAAGTTAAAGAACAACTATCAGATTGAAATCCAAAAGAAGTAGATAAGTGAGTTTGAGGATCAGCATACTATGAGTATATCCTATTAAGGCATTATGAGAAGTCCTCCGGGAACAAATTACTTGTCTTGCCTACTCCTCCCTTAAAATTTGAGAAAGCAATTTTTTTTCTTTTTAAACTAGTAAGTTTTTATTCAACCGAATATATTTTATAACATTACGGCAGTCATATATAGAAGTATTTTAATCTTTTAATAACTTATTTTGTAAACTCATAATCGACTTAAAGAATCTATATGCTCATTAAGTACATTTTCATCTATCCTAGATAACTTTGCTATTATACCTAGGAATTAATCCATCCTTACTAATATAAATCATTTAGAATAAAATGGACAAACATCAACTTCCATACTTTTTTCATTTCTTTATAAAAGGCACAAAAAAAAAAGAACGAATCGAAAACCTAATATTACGCTTTACATATGATAATAAAAACAAATTAGATGAAGCCAGATAGTGAATTGAAATTTGCATCTGGATTCACTTACTATTATCTAAAAGTTCGTCGTGGCGAACTTTTAGACGAAGATTATAAATTACAAGATTAACATGCAAACTGATGATTTGTTATTATCCATTACATAGAATTTTAACGCTATATTCGTATGAAGTAAAATTATTGACTAATTTTCATTACAAAGTAACCATACAATTTTGTTTTCACTGATCTCTTAAAACCCAACT
Source organism: Dolomedes plantarius (assembly GCA_907164885.2). NCBI lineage: Eukaryota > Metazoa > Arthropoda > Arachnida > Araneae > Dolomedidae > Dolomedes > Dolomedes plantarius. The sequence continues at coordinate 63,004,029 of OU015501.1, forward strand.
CTCTGAAAGCACTGCCAATTACTATAATGGTGGTACCTACAATATATTGAATATGTCTAAGAAGATATGCCATTCTCATAAATTCTCCTTCTTTAGTAGAAGGAAAAATATATTTAGTAATCAACTCTTACTCTGCAGATTTAGTTGCAAAACAATGTTAATTTTCGAACAATGTTGATAACTCTTCTCGACCCATCTCACCACTTTTACTGGCCAACTTGTATAAGTTTTAAGTTATAGTCTCTTAAAATCAAGATTATATCCTTCAAACGAAGAAAAATAAGATTGAATGGAATGAAACCTTTTAACGAAAAAAGACCTAAGGATACACTTAATAAGATCCAAACACCACAAGATATACCATGTCATCGTGTAAAAGCATTTTAACGAATTTCAAATCTTTCTGAAAAATGAAAAATTACTGCGTATACTGTTACCTAACTTTATAACTTCTGGCGAGCAAAATGCATTTAAAGAAAACTTCTCCGCTATTTCTTTATACCAGCATTTAGTCTTGATTGAAAATTACTAGCAAAATATTTCTTAAAGTATTCTTAAAGTGCTAAGTCTTTTACATGTCTTAGAAATGATATGGAAGTAACACCAAAAAAACTTTCTACTTTTTGAGTAGCGTTTCTGCCTGGATCGTCATTATCATAACAGCTTAAAATAATAGGAGATAGGTTCTTTAATTTATCTAATAATGAATAACCGGGCACATGATTTTCAGACTAAAGGGATAAAACTTTAGCAGAGCGATAATCGTTAGTGCTCATACAATCCTTTTCACCAGCAGTCAAAAGAATATTATCTAAAGGTTCAACTGATAACTGCTGCAAACAAAAGACATCCTCTCTCGTTTGAGTTTTGTAGCAAAACAGCTTCTTTTGTCCCTTAAAAAACATATCAAAAGCAAAGAAAGAAGCTATCGCTGGAATATAAACTTCAAATTTTCCATATACATCATAAGTAGAAACGATCTGTGCCCCCCCCTTTTTTGTGTGTGATTAAAAGATAAAAACCGATTTGAATAACTTTTATAAGACAAATAACCAATGAGTTTAACATTAAATTTTTCTAAGATGGATTGTGTAACACCACACTGATCCTAATACACTCATGTTCATAAATTAAGGATAATGCCAGCTCCGGCAAAGAAAGGTTCAGAAACAAAACAAACGTGACTTATTCATAAAGCCCATTTATTAAACAAAAGATAAAGAACAAAAAAGATGGTGTATGTATGATACTATTCATAAAAACAACGATTTTTGCTCCCTAGAGCAATTGTAAAAAATGTGCCATTTACAAAAACTTAATATTACATGGTTGGTGTGATGGTTAATACATTGTTTGTCTCTCATGCGATGAAATACAGTCCGTACAACGCCTAGGCATACTGAGTATCAAATTATCGAACTGATCTTGGGGAAGATTACTCCACTCAGCAAGCTATGCTCTCCCAAGTTCCGGTACACATGTAGGAGGTGGTTGACGGTCTGCAACTCGTTGGCCAAACATGTCCCACACATGCTCTATCATATTCAAGTCAGGTGAGAAAGCTGGCCATTCTATACGGGTGATATCCTCAGATTGAAGGCATTCGTTTACGATGTTTGCTCGGTGAGGTCGAGCGTATTCATCCATAAACACAAATTCTGCGCCCATGGCACCCATAAACAAGAGTACATGTTGTTCCAGAATGATGTCCCGATAAATGGGGCCGTTCATGGTTCCGATTTAAACAGGCTGATCTGTTCTGGAGCCCAGAATAATTCCACCCCAAACGAGCAATCCTGCACCACCGTAACGGTGTCGTTCAATGATGTTGTCTTGGTGGTAACGGGTACCTGGCGTTCTCCATATGAAAGTCGGATGTGAATCGGACTGCAAGCTAAACCTGGACTCGTTGGAAAACATCACACAAGCCCACTGTGACGATGTTCACATTTCATGTTCTCTACTCCAGGCTAATCGCTGCCGACAGTGAGTTGCCATGAGTGGGAACACATCTGACAGTCCTGCGAGCATATAGACCAATATTTCCCAAACGTCTGTACACGGTTTGCCTTGAAACTGTGGTACCCGTGGCTCCAGATAACTGACGAGACAGGTCGGACGCTGTGCTCCGTCTGCTTCTTTTGGAAGTTACTGCCAAATACCGGTCTTCATTCGGCGTTGTAACTCGGAGGCGACCTGTACTGTAACGTCTACTGACACTTCCATCATCTTGGAATCGTTGCCAAAGCCTAGAGATGACACTTTGGGCAATTCCAAGTTCCTCGGATACTTCCATCTGAATACGCCCACATTCCAGGCGGCCGATAATTCTACCACATAAAAAATCATCCACATGCGTCCTCTGTGTCATAAGTATTCGGTTAAGGCACTGAGCGGCTTACAGAACGCTTGTGAACAATTTTACTTCTTTACCACCCTTCCATATATACCCCTCTCTTACACTCTCGTCATTGTGACGTACTATCGGCGTCATCTGGTGGCTTCCTGTAATTTGCATATAATTCTTGAAGATGTGCGTAATAATTCTACAGGTGAAATTTTTACTGTAGAGTTCGATTTCCGTGTAATTCTGAATTATCCTTAATTTATGGACATGAGTGTATTATAAATGTAAACGAGTAATGTCGTTATTTGAATAAGGGATATATTCAATATGAAGTATTTTCGATGGTAAGGATTGCTGATTTTCTTCTTTTCTCTCTCTAATGATTCTATAGGAATAATCGGCTCAAAAAAGTTGTTTATTGCCTCTTCTAATCCTAAACACATTTATTGATTTATCAGTTGTAAGAGCTCTTTATACCGTGCTTTATAATTTAAAGCATAATAATCTGCCCAACTGCTAAAATCATCGCCTTTATTACCAGTATTAAAAGTACAAAATTTCCATTTCTCTCCATGTCTATAAATAGACATACTCGGCTTATTATCCTTGATATAACAAGTGGATAAGTGGTATTTTTTTTCATATATTTGGATTAAATTTATGAAGTAAATGGTGGATGAGATTTACCTCTCCTCATGCCTTTTCAAGAACATTTTCTTTTGTTATCATATTCAAAAATTTGTTTCCGAATAGGACAATTTTTACTTTACTACTTCGGTTTGGGAGACCGAAAACTTAAAATTAGCCTTCTTCGGGAAGCTTTTTTACTTCTTTTTCGTAGAACTCAAAAAAGTCTTTGAAAATTCAATTTCTCTCTTATCTAGAAAAAGATTTCTATTTGCCCAATAAACCCTGGTTATTCTAGTCTTCGCTATTACACCTGGAGGACAAAGCTATTCCAAATGTTGAATAACTGATGTATGTGATTTTTTAATACCAAATTTTTTGAAATCATCAATATCGAACATAAATCTGTCCTCAAAAAAAGACCCTTTATCCAATATTATAATACATCAATTCCAATGAGGATTTTGAAAGATTCAAAATCGTACTAGAAATTTCCTCTAATCTCTTTTCCACTATAAATGGATTATGAGAAAATTCAGAACAGAATTTCAGACCTTTTTTTATGATAATGGATCTAACTGTGTTTAATGAGAATAAAAATAAAACATTATTACAATAAAAATAAAATTAGTTTTTTTTTCAAATGAAATAAAATTTACGAAAAATACTATTCACGTAAGAGCGTAGTATCCACTTAAGAATAATATACGTTTAAATTTTTACTGTTTCTCAATAAGATGTACCTATTCCAAAAGTAAGAACGTAACAAAAAAATTATTACATAATGTATTATGTAAAATATATACACCCATATACATATATGTACGTATAACTTGATTTATATATTATATATAAACATTAATCTTACGATCTTACGTTAAAAGGGAATTATAATTAGTAATGAGTATTAAATTTTACGCAAGATTCTAAATTTAAACTTACGTAAATCTTACGATATTACAATACTTTGTTACGTAATAGTGTTGTATCTAAACCTTTCTTACTTATTATTTTTATCTATTTATTTATTTAAAACAAAGAGTATTAATTATTTAACATATTTCTTATTATTAAAAAATATAGTGGTGAGTATTGCGTTGTGTATTAATTCTTCAAACTAAAACCATAACCTAGACTCTGTGGCTAACAGAATTTCACAAATAATTACTCACAAAACATGACAGACACAATTTTAACTGAGGGAACAAACCAAAAATTTTATTCATTTCTTTTAACACCAATAATTAAAAGTCCTTTTACTTAACTTTAAACAATAGAAATTTAGAGAAATTTTCTCTCATTGCCTTAACTTCATTATACACTCAACATACGCATACACATTAATAATATCTCTCATTCTACTTGTAACAATAATATTAACTAATAATATCCCTCGTATTAAAATTATTAAGAGTTCACTTGAATATCTTTAAGAAAAAAAATGGCCACAATAAAAAAAGAGTGATTGACTGACCCCAGAAAATTATTAAAAGAACAAAAAAAAAACTTATTTAAACTATGCCATGGCTAAAAAAATTTAAAAAAAAAACTTGACTGAAAGGGGAGTTTGAGCCTCAAGGCAACTTAATGCAACTAAATCGTCATCAGACATCGGGAAAGAATCTACTCCAGCTCCAAAGTCTTTACTCAAAATTCTTCATTATGGCGTTCTTCGAAGTTTCCGGTAGGCACCAAAAAAAAAAAAAGCAGCATGGATTAGGGAAGAGACAGCCAGAAAAAAAACGTCCTCTTATTTTTTCTGTGCAGCCTTTTTATAATATTTTTTAGTCCATTCTACAAGGCCCCTTTCGATTTCATCATCTGTGCTCTTATTGGCCGAACGCATGTCCAGGGCTCAGGACCCTCTCACATCCGGGTACCCAGTATACGGGGGGAGCCCCAGGGGGGTACGCTTATTAGTATATTCCTTTCGCAAAAGAGAGTAAAAATCGTCTGTTTTCTTGAATGAAACTGAATAAACTGTTATCGCAATTTCTTTAAGATTTTCGTGAAGCACATCTGTGTTTCAATCCAGTACGCGATAATTTAAAATATCTATATAAAAAAGAAAAAAATTAAGCGTATAAAACTTAAAAATTAAAAGGGGTAAATAAATACAAGTAATAAGACTAAACAAAGCTTAATTTAAAAAAAACTTTACCTTGAGTAAAGAAACAACATGAAAAAGAATTAAAATAAATTGAAAATTGTCTGTCAATCAAACACTAAAATAAATTAAATAAATGTATGTTACATTTATAGTACATAAAACATGATTTATAATTTGCTCAACTTTCAGGAATGCCACTACAGTTAATCCACGCGAAAATTAATCTAATGACACTCATCAAACTTAAACAATAGGTAGAGAAAATTATTCACGCATTTACTTCTCTGTATATTTAATTTATATTATTTAATTTATAAAGCGATACCCAGCAATACCTCCCCTTTATTCTCAAATATTTTGGGAACCAAAATTTTTTCGTAAGTGTAAAAAAAAATTATACAAAATTTATGTTGCATGAGGCACAACGAAACACATACCAGAAACAAAATTTGACCGCACAATTAATTCAATAAAAATTACTGAAATTGTATACTTTGACAATTGTAAACACATGTATATAATACCTGATACATAACACAATAAAAAAAATGTATGATTACTCCGGAAAAAAAAATACACTCCTGACATTTAACTACACTGCTATAACTGAATTTGAACTCCCTGTTATCATTCTCATTGGAACTGACTCTTAAAACCAACAGTCTCTTAAACTACATTCTTGACAGTAACTTTATCGAGAGTCTTTTAGGTGTAAAAATTAGGTTGAGATCAAGACTGCATGGTCACGAATCACTTGCGCTGGGTTAGCTATTCCCTGTTGGTGTCATAAAGGCATATGCATATGAATCCTTAGATATGGATCTGACGTCTTTCTTCTTTGCACCATTCCGCCTTGGATACGCTCGATGTCACCTCATTTAATTGTACTATTACTTGTATCCTCTAAACACTATCGTTGCTCAACTGCTCATCAATTACATGTATGTGCACTTATATATAATTGTTACCAATAGCCAGAATTTGTCACGAAAAGAGTAACCATGAAAATGAACATATATATTTATCTACTAAACACAAAATATCTAAAAAATAATCAATAAAACAAAAATGTGCTATATACAAAACGAAGCGAAATAAATCAGTACCCATATGAATATAAAATAAAATAAAATAACATACAATCATGACACAATCAAATGGAAAACAAACTCCGTGTTCGAACCCTAAGAATGATGAGTAATAAAGCCATTCCTATCTCGTGGACGTAAAAAATATGAATGAGAAGCTGTGTTATTATGGTGTATAGTTGACGCATTATTAGTTGTTTGAGTGTTGTTAACGTTTGTTGCTGGTGAATTAGGTGTCGAAATAGATGGAGATTGAGTTAGTTCTGAATCCTGAACAACGCTGCCATCTAACGAATTGTCATGCATATGACCACCATTATCTCCCTGATTGTTTACTGTGTACCCTAAACTAATTAAATTTTCGTTCAAGTTATATCTCTAGTGTTGGCATTGGTACAACCGGTAAAAGGTTGAAACACTATCTGATATGAACCGTAACTTCTAGCGGGTAGCTCAGTTGAATTTGTATTCAAATTAGTTTCTGTTTCCACATTATCATTTAAACACTGTCCTATCTGTTGTTCTTCACTATTATTTGAAAGATCATTGGACCCTTCGTATAAGAAGGGGAAAATTATTCTTTGCGTGTATCCGTGAGGCGATCTACGTGCACCACTTGTTCATCCTTAGGGTTATTTATGTGTACTATTCTAAAATTTACAGCACTAGTTTTTTCTTTAACTCGATATCAGCCTCTGTTAGTTTTAGCAAATTTACGTGATTCTCCTTGTTTTACTATGGGTGTATTTAACATTACTGAATCCCCTGCCATGATATTTTTGTGTTTAATGTTTTTGTTCCTATAAATTTCTTGTTTTTCTGCGGCTTGAGTTAAACTATGTTGTACAGATTTAAAAGCATGTTGCAACCTGATTTCCAAATCCTCTACATAATCCCTAGTATCTGAACAAGTGCGTAGTGACGGAGTGGTAATAAGGTCAATAGGTAACGTCAGGTCTCTCCCATACACTATGTAGATGTGAAGGAGTATC